>MU777651.1:28575-39610 GCA_026770625.1 Nicotiana glauca
TCTCAGTCTGATGAATCTTTCTCCTGAGATCACATAAATTTAGACCTAGTCTGATGAATTATCTCCTAGCGTCAAAATCATAGTCAAATGAATTTTTCTCCTAAGATGGTAATGATTCAGTCTTTAAATTTCAAATTTTGAAGTCGGGAGCCCGCCCATATAACGGAGGAATACATTTCAGTCTTTATATTTTAAGCAATCACAAAAATGGACTTAGTCTGATGAATTATCTCCTAGCGTCAAAATCTTAGTCAGATGAATTTTTCTCCTAATATGTCTTTTACATTTCAAGTCTTGAAGTCAGGAGCCCTCCCGAAGAGCGGAGGGTTGCCTCTCAGCATAAATCCAAATTCAGAAATCAAAAGGAAGGCAGTGATGGTCAGTTAAAGCTTCGAAGAAAATAATGCGAAGCCCACAAGAAGGAAATAAACAGCCCAAGTTCGGCAATCAAGAGAGGCCAACGAGTCAAGTCAGAAGAAAGAAACATCAGAGGAAGCAGTCAACAAGAAAGCAAGGCGACAAGAGCAAGCCTGAAGATCTAGACAAAATTTTGTAATTCATAGACTAGTTTAGTCTAGCTTCTTATTTTCTCTTTAGCACGGTGTAATAAGGAGGTCGGCAAGCAGTAGCCACAACAGCAACAGCGGTAACAACAAAAGCACAGTTTCACGGTAGTCCCAGCTACCAAAACTTCTCGAACTACATTGACCTGATTCCCTTTTAGCTAGGGATATGTAGGAGACCTTTTGAAGCAAAGGTTCGGTCAAATCTTTTCATAAAATGCTTCACCCGGAGTAATCAAACGGGCAAAAATCGCTAGCTCACTTTATCTTTGCACAAAAGCTCTTCGTGTTTTCGGACAAAGAGGGGCAGCTGTAAGCACGTGATTTTTGCCCTATATGAGAAATAATCCCAAAAAATTTCAAAATAAAATAGTTTTGTGTCGTTAGCAATTATTGTGAATTTTGTGTTATTTTTCTTTTATTGTTTGCATTTGTGTGTGCATATTTATTTGTTAAATTAATAAAAATATAAAAATATGTTGCATCTGCATTTAGGATTTAATTTTACAATTAGGAGTAATCAAATTTGTTTTACAAAAATGAAAAATCACAAAAAAAAGGGTGTATTTGTTATAGGTTTATCATTTTTGTGTGATGACTAGTCTTGTGTGTTAATTGTTGATTAGGGTTAATTAATATATTGTAGTTTAATTTTTGATGTTACAATTTATTTAGGAATTTTGGTTTTTAGGAATTAAAAGAAAACGAAAGAAAAAGAAGAAGAATGAAAATAGTGGGCAAAACTCGGTTGGGCCAATTTCAATTTAAAGCCAAAGCCCAAATTCTTTCAAAATGATCTAGTCCAATTTTTCAGATAAGCCAAACGACGCTATTTAGACGTCTCAAATCTGGGCCGTTGATCAAATAGATCTAACGGTCCAGTTTAGCCCCGTCATTAATTCAGACGACGTCGTTTCAGGCACGCCAATCTAAGCCGTTCATCTCCCTTGATCCAATGGTCTCGAACGCCATACCATAACCCATATCCAGCCCGACCCGTTCCATCAAAGACCCACCCGGTTTCAGAGACGTCTAAACGACATTGCTCCTCTTAAGTGAGAAATCTAGGCCGTTGATCTCAATCGATCCAACGGCCAGGATTAAGTACCCCCCCCCTCCACTATATATTCCTAAAACAAACCCCATCCCCCTATATCCAAACCCTACCTATCGTCTCTCTCAGAGACTCAAACAGCCCCCTGTAATGCCACCGCCATCCACCGCCGGAAATCGCCTCACGGCGGCGGGCAGTTCCCAAACGCCCTCACCTTTACACCATAGATCCCACATGAGCTCCTCTTTCCAAGCCCCATATCTCCATGGCTCAAATCTTACCAGACCTTCTCGAACATCTGATTTTGCGAATGCCATCTCCGCCGATGACCGCCCAATAAACACCCCTCAACCATCTGACCACCGTGGTTCCAAATCCACCAACCGTTTAGCTCGAATCATTCTCCATCGTCTCGAATCTTCGATCGAAGATTCGAGCAAAACCTTAACTTACCACAACCAAGCCCAAACTCATACCAGACCTCCCCCTGACCTCCCTCGTTACCAAACCAAGAGTGGTTTGGTTCGAATCTAGCTAGAAACGTTCGAGCCCCGAATCGAATATAAGAACCCTAGAAAATCCAAACATGGAATCTGTCTGAATTAAAGGAATATTTGGGGTCTAATCGACCTTAGTAGAAGTGTTCTCAATTGAGAACACTCGATTAAGGTCCGTTCGAACTCAAAGTGTTAGAGTCTGAGTTCAAACCTGGGTCATCTAGATTCTGAGTTTCGGAGGTAATTTTTTCCTTTCCGTTTGTTCTATTTATGTTCTTAATATCTGTTTGTGTGTTTAGTTTAGTTTTAATTGATTTTTCAATTTTTGTGTCAATTATTCTGTCCATCTCCAGACCTTTTATTTGGTTGACTCTTCTTCTGTCCAATGTTAAATATGTGTTGAAAACTATATATTCTATTTGAATAATGTCGTCGAATAATTAGTTTCATAAGTCCCCTGCTCCTGTCCAAAGCCACATGAATCAACCTATTTGTATGTTTGATTCTGTTTGTTTGTTACCAATTGTGTATATGTAATCGATTAAATAAGTATCGTTAATTAATTTGCTTAAAAAACTAGACAAGCATGATAGTAGTCTATTTCTGTTCATTTCAGTATGCTTACTATCTTGCCTCTTTTCTGTGCCAATGTCGTATTGAAATGAACCTGCTGGTGTGTTCAGTTTTCATCTTTGAAACCAAGCAGCCTGTTCATTTATATGTTGCACTTTGTTCTCTTTGGTTGTTCACTTGAACCTCACTTCTTGATTCATAAATGCTTCAATTTTACCTTGACTTTAGCAAATACCTGTTTGATTAGTTGGTTTGAGTTGATCAGGATTGGTTCCTAATATGATCAACTCATTCCTAATTTTGATCTTGACCTTCTGCTTTGAATCTACTGTCTGAACTCGTTTAGGAATTGGATATAGCTGTAGTAATTTAGTTGATCAATTAGGAGATAGTTAGAAATCAGTCTTGGTCAATTGTTGGGTTTGAATTTATATAGGTTTAATAACATGCTTAGGGTAATACAGTAATTTTCAACGGTTTAAGGAAGTAACTTGGGGATTTTACAGGCCTGCAAGTAGTTTGAATTTAAGGGTCTGTCAAGTGGTAATAAATATCATTAGTTTAAAAGCAATGGGGGACAAGACATAGGAACATGGGGAGTTAATAGGAATATTTTAATAACCCATGACTCTTGAATGAAATGCTAGGGAACCAAGAGTGGGGAACATGAATTAAAATAAGAACAAGGCACTAGGAGTGGGGATTGAGAGGGTATGGGCAGAATTAGTTCTGATGGTTTCAAGGCAGACCTTAGAGGTCTATTTTAGGCTATAAATAAGGTCATTGAGGACTAGAAAAGGGCTGGCTTTTAATCTGTAAGTCAGAGATATAGAGCTTAGAAATTTTGCTGGCTTTTAATTTGGAAGTCAGAGATATAGAGCTTAGAAATTTGGCTGGCTTTTAATATGGAAGTCAGAGATATAGAGCTTAGAAATTTGGCTGGCTTTTAATCTGGAAGTCAGAGATATAGAGCTTAAAAATTTGCCTGGCTTTTAATCTGGAAGTCAGAGATATAGAGCTTAGAAATTTGGCTGGCTTTTGACCTGAAAGAGTTCAGTAATTATAGAGTGAAACAGGGCTGGTTTTTTTTTTTATCTAGGGAAGTCAAAGAAAAAGAGTGAAATTTCGCTGAATTTTGACACTAAAGAGTTCAGTAAGTTTAAGAGTTGAAATAGGTTGGTCTTTCAATCTGAAAGAGGTCAGTAGTTTGAGAGTTAGAAAAACTGAAAGTGAGGTCTCTTTTGTTAATGAAAACCAGCACTAGTCTGCTACTATTTCATAGAAGCTTCAAGTTTCTTTTCTTTGAGTGTTTGAAAACCAGAAAACTGTTATTCTACTGCCTCTGGTTCTTTCTGTTTCTGCATGTGATTGTGTTTGGGTACTGCTGGGCTTCAAATTGGTTTTTCCTGGGTTGCTATTTGGTTATTTTCCACTGTTTCATTGAGTGTGCTGGACCTCTGTTACTGTTGCTGTCTGCTATTGTTGTATCGTTATTACTGCTGCTGATCCTCTTCTTCTTTTCGTGTTCTATTACCATGTACACTTTCAAATCACACTTTGATGTAGCTGTTAAAAGTAAAAAGAAAATGCTCGAGTAGTCAAGAACTTAGGTTGTAGCTATAGTGTAATAGTCAAATGATAGGTAGCTGAATAATCTATCTTTGTGGCTCAATGAAGAATGTGGACTGTGGAATTTATACTTGACTGGAACTGTTTTCCTTTTATTTAAAAATTGCAATCTGTATTTATTAATTGTACATTTAATGCAGTTAGTTATGTAATTTGTAGAATGAACAAAAGTTAGTAATCACTTATTCTCAACTATGCCTTCTATCTTTTTCTTTTACTTTGTAGCAGAACTTAGGATTTATCAATAGGCAAACAAACAAGATAATCAATAGTCGTGAACTACATTAGCTATTTCCAATAGTCTCAATCACCCAAAACAGTTAGTTTAAATTAATTAGAGAATGGTTAGTTTGTTTAAATATTTTGTCAATCTCGAATGCTATTTATAATTTCAGCTTCAGTAATATTCGCTTATAGAATAGGAAACGAAACAATTTTCCATTTTTGCGAGTTTGAGTGCAATTTTCCGTTAGCATCTATTATAATCTGATAACTAATAAGAGGCCCGAACTTATAAGCAAGTAATTAATTAGGACCTTTTCTTTATTACTAGGGACGGAAAAATAGAAAAATGTAGTCACTTTAGGATCGTCCTTTTAAAATAAATGAGACGAGCCTCGCCAATAAAACGCAAATTGTGGGGCCCTCAATAAATGTATATATATTAAAAATACTTAGAATTCGGGATGAGCCGTTTGGTGAATTTCATGGCCCTCCCCAAAGGTAATAACACGCTAGTCGCTTTAGGCGCGCCTTTAATAATTTACTTTCTTAAACTTGGGTGCACATTTATGTGACCCAAATCCAAATCTCAACGGAGTCGAAATGTGTCGATAACCACGGGTACATTGATGTGGCGTGGTTCGAGATACCTTTTCACAACGTTGCAATTCTTTGTTAAAATAATAATAATAATAATAATAATAATAATAATAATAATAATAATAATAATAAAAGTGGTAAAGAGTTAAAATTTGCACATAGTTAAAGCATGTTATAAATCAGATAATTAAGCCAAATATGACAGTTGAACGACCGTGCTAGAACCACGAAACTCAGGAATGCCTAGCACCTTCTCCCGGGTTAACAGAATTCTTTACTTAGATTTCTGGTTTGCGTACTGTTTAATAGAGTCAAACCTTTCCTCGATTCGGGATTCAACGGTGACTTGGGACACCATAAATCTCCCAAGTGGCGACTCTGAATCTCTTAATAAACGAATTCCGTTTCGATTGTCCTTTAATTGGAAAAACTCCCTCTACCACGCCCCTTCGCGGGGTGCGGTAGCGCCAAAAGGAGGTGTGACAGTAATAAACAAAATTTTAAAATGAAAAAAAAAAGAGAAAGAAGAAAAAAGGTTTTTAATAAAAAAGAAATACCCAATTTTGGGCCAACCCATCAAAAACCCGGCCAAACCCATCAAATACCCGGCCCAAAACCATATTTGAACCCGGTCTAGAACTCCCGTAACCAAAACGATCCCGTTTAGTTATGTTTTGATCTCAGCCATCGAGGTTATATGATCAAACGGCTAAGAAGTGGGGATCATTTAGCATATATATATCCTAAACACCCCTACCCTCCCCCCCCAAACCATCTCTCACAGACCCCTTAGAGACTCCGACCAACACCCCTTAAAGACCCGCCATGAACAGCCTTGGACCACTGTCGGCCGCCCGCCGGAAATTGCCCACGACGGCGGCCGGCGGCCAAATACCCCCAAAATCACACCAAACACTCCCCTTGACCTCGTCTTTCCAAATATCCAGTCACTTTTCCTCAAACCCCCTAGAACTCGTCAAAATTTAGATCCCCGTAGGCAGAACCCTAGCATCGCCCACTTTCTCCGGTGGCGGCGCCACCTCCAAACAGGCCCAAAATTACACCCTGAGACCTCCTTCCCTCCCTCATTCCAAATCCTCACTAGATTTCCTCGAATCCCCCTCAAACTGCTCGAATATTAAATCAAAGCATGAACCCTAAATTCCCAAAAACTCAAATCGTGCGAGTTTAGTGAATATTGAGGCCGAAATTGACCTTGTTCATGTGTTTTCGTCTGAGAACACATGATTAAGACCCATTTCGATCAAAATCGAAGGCTCGAGGATTAACTTCAAGATTTGGCCCGTCCAGTTTAGGTATTTTTTAGCCTTTTCTATTTTTCTTGCATTTTTCTTCTTCATCTTTGATTAAGTTCACTTTCATCTCTTTTTCTGTCTCTTCTCTTCCTTTCTTCGTTATATGTTCATTTTCTTTCGTTTATTCTGTTTTGCATGATTAGCTTAATAACAAATTTTATCTTATTTGTTTTGTTAATTGGTTCATCTCCCTTGCTATTTTGTTTTTACTTTCATTTTAAAAGGTTTTCGGGCTTTTCTTTTGAGAAAATTTCGGGTCAGTCTTTTAAATTGTTGAATTTTGATTATAGATTGCTTGTTTGCTTGAAATTAAAAGCCCAAAAAAGAAAGGATTCAAAGCCGGATTTGGGATGAATCATTGGGTCGAATTGACCCATGAATTTTTTGAGGGTAAAAATAGGGTTTCTAAGGGGTAATCTAGGAAATTTAGGTGAGGGAATAATCTGTAACTGACTGAGGGAAGCTTCCTGGAAGCTGGGGTTGAGGACTTAACTGAAAATTTGATTTTTTTAAGTGAGGGTACTTGAGAAAAAACCAAAATTTCAAAATGTCTTAAGTGCAAAATTGAGCTTATTTCTGCAGCCCTAGAAATAAATGCATCCTTACTTGAGGTTCAAGGAGACCTAAGAGATAAAACTCTAGAAAAATTAGAAACGGCTTAAAATTAGATTAAAAAAACACTGTTCTATTGGGTTTTTCTGCTTCAAGTTGTGAGATCTTCAATTGCTGAAACAATTTATGCTTCATTGGGGTTGAAATGAATTAAGATCGAGTTTGGTTTTATGTTTTCTAGTTCACTATTTGGACTAAAATTGGTTTCTGGGCTATAGTACCACACTTTATGGTTTGAATTGGTTTCGCTGGTGTTGATTTTGCTATACTGTTGCTGCATGTTGATATCTCACCTTCTTTTGGTTTTGTTGTTCAATACCAGGTACATGGCTTGACCTTATTTAATGTAGAACTGGATTGGAAGATATGAAATGGAAAACAAGATTTAAAGTGCAGAAGCAGATCTGCTTGTGATTCTACAACATTTCTTCGCTTTCATGTCTCTTATAATGTGATTCATAGTATATTAGTTGATATGGAATTTGAAATAGTTATCTTTCATGTTTGTATTTGATTTGGAATCCCTGAGATACTATGGTAGAAAATTTGGGTTGGATTACTGTATTTTAAATGTGCTCTCCTTTTGGCTATAGTCATGGTGATGCTTGTTAAATATTGTAATCTAGATTGGTTGCAATGGCTAGTATAGGATAGGGATAGAATGATAACATTCCATATGCTATTTGGAGGACAACATGAAAAGTTATTATGCTGTAAAATATTATGTTCATGAACCTGTGCTGAAAGTGATTTTAATAGTTTGTTAATGTCATTTAAAATTGGCATGAGTCACCTTGGGATTCTATGCTTTAATAAGTCTTTGTGAGTTTCTTTGTCGTACCATATATTTAAAGAAGCACTTTTAAGCTCAAGTATTTGCCAAACTCTTATTGAATCTGCTGAAGATTTATGTGGTAAATGGTCTAATAATTATATGATATGGAAAGCCATGTTAGGTATAGTCTGCATTTCAAAGCTAGTATGTTGCTTGATTAAAGACTCGATCTCGAGTCTTAATGCTCAACTCTCCCAGGTTTGAGCCTACAATGGGCCTGTAATGGAAATCAGCTCACGTTTCTTTACGTGAAGAACCAGTTGGTCGAGCCCAAGGCTCTTTTTGCATTGCTTTCTAATGTATCTAAGAATGAAGTATAGATAGTCTTTTAATTAATAATTTGGGTTTGAGCATTAATTTAAAAGTAGCCATAATTTCCTTAAACTTTATTTAGCTAGTCTAACTAGTGGGGGTGAGCCATACTCGATAACACAAGTAGTTTATGACCCTCCGAACTTTAGTTTGAATAACCTTTTAAATGGAATTGAGGTGTGTCGTGCCAAATAAAATCTCAAATGTGTGGCCCTCGCTTAATTATTTCTTTTAAAATTCTTAAAACTCGAGGCGCGCCATTTAACGAATTTTCCATGGCCCCCGCAAAGTTAAAAATGCGTAGTTACTTTAGGCGCGTTAATTTAATAATATTACCTTCCTAAACTTGGGTGTGCATTTCATGTGACCCAAATCCAAATCTTGATAACGTTGAATAAAATGTGTTTCAGATTGTGGGTGCATTTCATGTGGTGCGGTCCAAAGACATGTTTTAGACGACGTTACATCTTCCTTAAAATAAATAAAAGCGGTTTTACAATTAAAAATGCACATAGGTTAAAAATGTTTTAAAATCATATAATAGGCCATAGTTTAAGCGATCGTGCTAGAACCACAGAATCTGGGGGTGCCTAACACCTTCCCTCGGGTTAAAAGAATTCCTTATTCAAAAATTTTGGTTCGCAGACTTCACAAAGAAAGTCAAATTTTCCTCGATTTAGGATAAAAATAAATCGGTGACTTGGGACACCAATTAAACTGTTTCAAGTGGCGACTCTGAATTGAATAAATAATCTCATTTCGAATAATGTCATTTAAATTAGAAAAACTCCATTATATACGGGGTGGTATGTAAAAAAGGAGGTGTGAAAGAGGAAGTAGGGTTATACCAAACGAGGGAAGCCGATGGTAAATCAAATGAGAAGATGCCAAGGACGATGAATCGTGACTGTCCGATATTGAAACGCACATTTCCTTTTAGAAGTCTCCAAAAACAATAAGGTTTGGCATCGTGCTAGAATGAAATGAGTGCCTTTAAGTCGAGATGAAGCTAGAGTGGAGAAACAGTGGTGGTCTTGGGTGGTCGGCGGTTGATTGGCAGTGAGGTGGCCGGACGGCAGCTTCGTCAGAGATCGGGTCAAAACCAAGCCAAATTATAGCCCTTGTCGAGCTATATACTCCTATATAGGCCTTGGGTGAAGGGGGTGAGTCAATATTCACGAATTCGACAAAATAAATACGGCTAGGGGTTTCCTAGATCTATAATCAGTGGAGTTTAAGGGGTTTTTAAATTGTTTGAATATATGGAAAGAGGAGGCTAAAAGGAGGTCGTGGTATGAATATAGGATGGATTGAAGGTGGTCCGCCACTGGTGGGTGATTTCCTGTGGTGGAGTAGAGGAGGAAGGCAGATCGGGTCCAACCCTACACCACTATAGAGTGGCAAGAGAGGTCGATGCAACGTTTACCCAAGAAGGTCGAGATTGAATCCATAAGGAGCTAATATAGTGTTTGTGTGACGACCCAAAGGGTCATCACTGCATTTCTCCTTTTTTCCGCGTTTCCGATGCCTTGAAAACCTCATTTTTAGTTGCCTCAATTTGCATGCGCAGTCCGGGCGCGAAGCCGGAAAGTTTTTATGTTAAAATATGTGAATTCTGTGAAAAATTTGAAGAATTATGATATTAATATTGATATAGTTGACTTTGGTCAACATTTTGGGTAAACGGATCCGGACCCGTGATTTGACGGTCTCGAGAGGTCCGTGGAAAAATATGGGACTTGGGCATGTGCCCGGAGTCAAAATCCGAGGTCCAGAACCCCGGTAAAAGAATTTTTCTGTTAAATTGTTTTCTGAAATTATTAAGGAAAAATAAAAATTGAAAATGAGCTAGAAAATATAGGTATCGGGCTCGTATTTTGGTTTCGACGCCCGGTACAGGTCTTAACTATTGGTTAAGCGCTTCTTGTAAAGTTTGGTTGAAAACGGACGTCGTTTGACGTATTTCGGACTAAAAATGGGAAATTTGGAAGTTATGAACTTTGAAATGAAATTGTGAGTTTTGGAGTTTGATTCGTTGAATTTGATGTTATTTTAGCGATTTGATCACTCAGGAAAGTTCGTAGAATGTTATTGAGCTAATGTGTGTGTTTAGTTGGGAGCCCCGAGGCTCGGGAGTGATTTCGGGGGTGGTTCGGGATGTTTTTGCACATAGAAACATAGCAGATTTTCTGCAACTGTTGCCCAGCGATTTTGTTCTACGCGATCGCGGTCTCTGCCACGCGATCGCACTGCTTTGGCATCTTACCCTTCGCGTTCGCAGATCACTCCCCGCGTTCGCATAGACCAGCTCCCCCCTTCTACGTGTTCGCGTACCATATCACGCGATCGCATAGGCCAAAGTTTGACCCCCTGGTAACTTTCTTCTATGCGAATGCAGCATCCCTCACGCGTTCGCGTAGCTCCCAGATTTCCTTCACCGCGATCGCATCTCCATTCCCGCAATCACGAAGAGCATTTTTGCCCAGCGAATTTTTTTAGTTAAAATCAGAACAGTGCACGGGAATTTTCACCACTTTTCACACGAACCTCTCTCTCAAACCCTCCATTGACGAGTTCCAAGCTTCCTTTCCTCCATAACTCTTTGGGTAAGTTTTCTTAACATCGTTTCCTCATTATTTCATCAACATCAATCAAATTTTTAGGCCTAAACATGTGAAAATAGGTAGAAATTAGAAAATTGGGTAGAGTTAGGGTTTTCAAAGAAATTGTGATTTGGACCTCATTTTGGGGTCGGATTTAAGAACAAATTATATATTTGAACTCGTGGGAGTATGGGTGAATTTATTTTGGTTCGAACCTCG
>MU777654.1:5433-17272 GCA_026770625.1 Nicotiana glauca
AATTTGAAATTAATATTCAGATTTCCCACCCCTACTCTTTCAACTTATTTTTCAATTTAGTCCACACATTTTACCCGTGAATGCACTAGAACCCCTGCTAGAAGGTTCTAGTGACATCCACATGGTTCTAATTACCCTTAAATGTCTTTACTACCCTCACTTGCTATTAATTTCTACTTATTTACCCTTTCACTATAGCTAATATACTCTTTATTGTTTGGTTAATTACGCAAAAGCCAGGCAGCATTGCCTTTTATACCCCTACCCCTTTTATTTAATTACAAAATACCATTTTATCCCTTCCACTTTAACCCCTGTGTTTTATTTTTATTTACCCGACCAACCCTTTAATCAATCAGACCCTTTTTAAAAGGTCAAAGTCAAAATTGGATTACACAAATAGCCACTACTAAATAGTCTTTCAATTTAGTCAATTTAAGACTAAGTAACAAAGTCTAAGTTGCAGAAATAACCAATATTTAGACAATCTTACAGATATAGCCATATTACGACTAATTACCCAATTAACTCTTTAATTAATCAGAAATTCAGAAAAGTCAAAAGTCAAAATTGCATTGCAATGATAGCCAGCATTAGACAGTCTTACAGATATAGCCATATTACGATTAAACACTCAATTAACAGGATTCAGAGGAACAAATTGATAATAGGTTAATCTAATTAACAGAACATTCAATCATGAATTTAGATTTATCAAGTAAGAACCCTAAATAGCTACAAAGCATGTGATTTAACTAACGACCTTAATCAGAAAAGAGACATATGAGCATGCGAATCCAGAGTATAAGATCAGAAAATTACATAGTCAAGAAATTAAGTACAAACAAAGAGGACTTAAGCATGCAACAAACTTATGTTATACTCAGGATGACAAGAGATAGCCGAAGAAAAGAGACAATCAAAAACAAGTATACAGTAGAGAAAATTCGGGTTTTTTGGGTACTTAGCTTTTTTCGTGTTTTTTTTCCTTTTCCTTTTCTTTCTTTCTTTCTTCTTTCTTCTTTTTTCTTCATTTTTCTTTTCTTGTTCTTGATTCTCCAGTAACAGAAGTTCGATAACCATTTTTCTTGGCTTTTGGATCTCAAGCAGACTCTCCGAGTCTTTTTGTAAGCAAGACTCTCAGGAAACGGGTTAGGGTTTGATGGGGTAATTTAGGAGCTGGGTGTATTTGCCAGAGTAGGGTTTTGGCTAAATATTTTTCAATATTCGAGAAGTTTAGGGCTTATTCGAGAAAAACTAACTAGGTGGGGTTGAAGAAAACGATGAGACGGTCATATGGTGTTAAAGGCAAATACTGGTTCATAAGTGGTGGTCGCCGGAGTAGGGTTCCGGCGATACCTTTTGGTTTATTCAAAGATTTCTAAAGGTTTTCGAGGGAAACCAACGAGATAGGGTGAAAGAGGGGACGGAGGAGATCATGGGGTGTTCGTGGTGGTTTGATCTGAATTGGTAGTGTTCCCCGCCAGTAGGTTTCCGGCGGGTAGTTGAGAGAAACCTAGGGCGGCCAGGGTTTGTGTTTAAAGAGACGAAATGTGTATAATAATGTGTATGTATTGTTTTGTATATTTAAAAGTCTTGGATGATCTGGAACCGTTGGATTAAATGTACCAACGGTCCAGATGCAATTACAC
Source organism: Nicotiana glauca (assembly GCA_026770625.1). Lineage (NCBI taxonomy): Eukaryota > Viridiplantae > Streptophyta > Magnoliopsida > Solanales > Solanaceae > Nicotiana > Nicotiana glauca. The sequence continues at coordinate 7,086 of MU777654.1, forward strand.
CCAAAACGACGTCGTGTGAATTAATAAAGCTCTCATCTTCAACCGTTAGATGAATCAAACGAACGATCTCGATTGTTTCATATGAACGACGTCGTTTCATTTATTAGACGACTGCTATTCCTGGGCCGTTTGATCACATTTTCAACGGTCCAGATTCATCTTCATAAAACGGTGTCGTTTTGATTTTGTATAGGCAGACCGGTTTTTTAATTTTGGGCCTGGTCTTTGTGTTGTCTATTTGGGCTATTGAATTGCCCAATTCATATTACATATTGTATTTTGTATTTGTATTATTTTTTGTATTTTCTTGTATTTTCGTATTATATTTTTTTTTCTTTTTCTTTTTCTGTTTTTTTTTTTTTGTATTTTACTCTTGTATTTATTATTCCTTGTATTTTCTTTGTATTTTTCTTTTTAATTTTTTGATTTTCTAAAATTAAAGAGTAATTAATTTCTATTTTTGGTATTTTCTAATTAATACGAAAAATGGTATTTTGTTTTGATTTTCTTTGCTTTATTTTCCAAAAATAAAAATAAATCATGGTATTTCCACATAATTATCAACAAGTTTCCATACAAAAATCATTTTTGCACATATTTTTTGGAATAATTTACTCGGGGCAAAAATCACGTGCTCACAGTCGCTAAATCTGTTTCGTGACCAGATTAAAACTAGCCCTAAAAGGTTTTTAAGGACCCTATTTCTGGTGCCTATTTGTATGTTTTAGCGACTAAATTCCTGGTCCTTAAACAATTTTTGCGACTAGTTTAAATGTCATGGTTAAAACGTTTCACGACTAGTTAGAAGCTGGTCGTTATATCTTTTTGGAGAAATTTAAAGTTGCTCCCTAATGTCTAATAGTTCAGCGCTACAAAGCTACATATATATTTAGCAATCAAATTTTCTACTCCTAAAAAGGATTTAAGGACTAACAATCTAGTCCCTAAAGAAACAAGTTACAAGTCCCTAAATCACATTCAATTTGCAACCAGAAATCGAGAATATTAATATATAGATGATGTTGCTTTTATAAAATAATACCAAAAATACTCAACATCAATTAGTTGCACCGTACATCAATGATGTAAGCTAGTCACAATAGTGTTCATAAACATTTAGCAAAAAAAAATATATCACTAATATCTCTCGATTGTAATGTAAAATTTTCTTGAAATTTCCAGCAAAATGGTGGCTAATCTGTATGTCGTCAAAAATCTAATTCTAGTAAACTTCAATATCCAAAATCTGTAGAAGAAATAATAAATTTCAGTTAGAAAAACTATATATAACAATGTAGACGGAATGTTAACACGGTAGGTATGGAAATTGACAAAAAGAACAGTAAGTTTAGTAGTGTATCTTTGCCTGGATTATAGCAATTGATAAGATTCTCTATTTTCACAAAGCTGAGTGGAAATGGAAGCTAAGGCTTCCAAAAAGGATCGTAGAAGAGCCGATGCAGAAGCTGCAGCAGAAGCCAAAAGGAAACGAGAACTTGAAAGAGAAGCTGCCCGCCAGGCACTCCAGAAGGTAAAGACGGATGGGGTGGATTTGTCGGGATCATCTTTTACTGTCATTGTGTATTAACTCATAAATCACATGTTCGCAGATGGAGAAGACAACTTTACCGTTGCTCTATGACTCCCCTTATTCAAAACAATGGATCTTTTATGATACAAGATTAGTGCATAAATTTTTGAGTATATGCTGGATAAAAGTATAAGGAGTAGGAAATATCCCATTCTGGATGTATCAAGCTCTGGACCATCCTGATAGTTTTGCAGCTCCAATTTTGTATTGCTTATGTCTGAATTAAGTCAGATTTGATGTGTCAAGATATTTGTTGGTTTGGGATCTTGCAGTAATTGCACATAAATATATTGTAAATTGTATTATTGTCCCATTCAACTTGGGAGTCTTAGGTGGCAACTGTGAGAGTTTGGAATTTTTCCTAAAAGTGTTTGTTGTGAGTAAAATAACTGTCAATCCAGAAATTCTTGCAAGTTGAAAAACACCCTTTGTTGAGTTTTTAAACTTGCAAGAGCTTATTAAAAAATATATATATGTTTGAATATTTTCGCGAATATTTCAAAGAACCTCCAAACACTCGCATAACCACCACCTAATCAGTTGTCTAAGAAGTCAATTTCAATATGTCTCCATATTTGATGTGCAGGACAATGTCGCATATGAGAAATAGTTGTCAATCGTAGTCTAAGGAGATTACCCCTTACCTAAGGGAACGCTAGCCAAAATTTTCTTCTCAATGTCATCACTTAGCTTAGAAGTCATATCTGATGTAATGAATCTAGGGGCCACAGCATTAACCTGATGAAAAACGAAGATTGTGGGTAAATAGTCAGTAGCTTGTCCTTGTTAAAAAGAACTAATTCCTTTCTAGTTGGCACTGCAATGTCCCAAAGTTGCTTATATTAAGAGAAGATACTCACCAGAGTGAATAATCGGCGGATTAAGGAGCATTTACAGTTATATTCATGCTAGCATATTCTTTTGCGACACTTATGGTTAATCCAATCACTCCTGCTTTTGCTGCACTATAGTTGGCTTGCCCAGCATTGCCAACTAACCAACAACAGAGGATATGTTGACTATTCTCCCCTACAAATATTTAGAGAAGGCTTCTAGGTAAAATTCTGGAGTATATGGAACAATATAAAAGAATGCATTATGATTTGTATGAATAAGTACAAATTCAAATTGACTGAAAAGGCAAAAATCAAACTGTGCATGTTAATTTATGCAGCAGTTAGCTAAAATTTTAACCTTGCCAGACTATATCATTTTCGATGAATAGCAATAGGGAAGGCGCAACTAATTTACCTTTTCTTCTTTATCATCATTTTAGCGGCAACCTGTAACAAGGAAAAAGATTTCTCATAAAAAATGTCTTCTTTGAAAAAGACTTAGGGTCAAGTCGAATTAAAATAAGGCAACTGTATAGATGTGTGTGCAGCGGAACACTCAAGTAAGATTCAAGTCGATAAGCTCCTTCCACTTCGATTTCTTCATTCTCATCAACAAAGTATTATGTGTTATACCTTAAAAGAAGAACAAGACAATTACTGAGAGGTCATTCTAATAAACTAACACAAAACAGTATAACTTTTCTGAACCTGCATTATTTATTAAGTTATCGACTATTCCCCATCGATCAACCACCTGCATGCATGATCTTTACAAGGTGAATTTATCCAGAAACAACTGCAGTAAAATACATATAAAACTAGTTTCACCAGGAAAGGAGTTTGCTTACAGTTTTCATCATCGATGCTACATCTTCTTCTTTTGAAACATCACCACCAAAAGTCATCGCTTGGACACCATATAATTCAATCTGCCGACAAGAAAGGAAATTAAAATTAATCTCGGGGAAGATGTCAAACGGCCTACAAATGAACCATATTGCTGATATCATATTGCTGGTTGAAACAGGTACTCCTTCAGGTAGTGTTTAATATTATATATATCACTTAACAAAAGAATTGGAAATCATTCGTCAAACAAGTATTTAATATTACGTGCAAAATAAAAACTTAGTCCTGTGATATTTGATAGCATCAGCTACTAAATACAAGAACAAGCCAACCTTCTGGTAGCACAAATTTAACAAAGCAAGTATCAGGACTTAACTGGCACGAGATATCTCCAAATGACTTTGGTTGTCAAGATTACTCAACCTTTCAGGAAAAAGAGAGTATTAAAACAAGTGCTCCAAAAAAATATTCTAGCAGCACTATTGGGTTTCAGTATATGAACTCATCAGATTCGTTGCTAGCTATTTTCTCATTAGAACAATTCAAAATTTTATCTATATTACAGAGAGCAGAACCACTTTTTCCATGGCTTAACAGTGTCTGAAGTTATACGAGACCTTGCTCTCCGCTTCAGAAGATGTAGAACTGACAGTATCCCTTAAGGCATCCAAGTATATATGATGTATTTGCTGTAGGTCCTATTAAAGTCCAAACAAGAATTTCCTACTTAAATTTCTGCAATTTCAGTAGTATTACTACTCTGGTTTTCTGATTTCTAGCAAATTGATGTTTACTTAGTATACTACCTATCATGATTATATATAATAATTGTGGAGGTGAAATATAAGGAGCAACTGCCTGGTACAACATGTTGTAAGGACCCAAATCTGAGTGGAACTCAATCATTTTAAACCTAACAAATCTCCAGCAATTCTAAGTGACATATGGCATCATTTTCAGTTGTTGGCTAGAAAACAGCACAAAAGTTGCCACACAATAGAAAATAATTTAAGTGAAATTGTTACCATTACATGAAGGCTCCTAATTTCTTATTCTGATGCTTTTACTCAAACATAATGTGTGCAGCGATGATCAAACCGTGAAAGACACGGCAGAAGTTTAAGAAATATGTTTGGCTTTAAGTATCATAGAAGGGAGGACACCGCAGAACACTAAGTAAATGCTAGGGGAAACACCAATAGTATTTATTTGCTTTTCTAATTGGAGAAGAAGGGAAAAAAAGATATCAATGAAATACCCTTCATGAAATTTTTTTATCTGGAATGGAGAAAAAGAGAAGGGAAGTTATCACTTTGTTAACGGGAGGATTTTGGCATAAAGCAAGAAATCTGGGGGGCTTAGGCATAAGAAACTTGAGACTACACAACAAAAGTCTACTCATGAAATGGCTTTGGAGGTTCAGCAGGGAAGATCAAACTCTATGGCAACAGGTGACTGAAAAATATGGGCTAGAGGGACAATGGCTTTCTAGAGCAGTGACAACAACATACAGGGTTGGTGTCTGGAGGTCCATCACGGCTATTTGGCCTCTTTTTGCTCAGACTACTGCTATTGTAGTAGGGAACGGGAGGAAAACATCCTTCTAGAATGATAATTGGCTAGGACATGGACCTCTGAAAGACCTTATCAGTGACAAGAAGGTTTTAAGTCTGAATCCCGAAGTAACAGTGGGAGACAGTTGGGACCAGCAGTGATGGATTTTCAAATTAGAAGAGGACTAAATGACTGGGAACTGCCTAGATTCACTGAATTTCTGAAATCTCTTGATCAGTTCAAGGGGACTACAGTGGAGGAGGATAGGGTTAAATGGACAATCATAGTAATGGATCCTTTGTAGTGAACTCAGCATACAAACTGCGTAACCAGCAGGGTCAGCAAATTCAGTTGCGGAGTTGGAAAACGATATGGCAAGCCAGAGTACCAACTAAAGTAGCCTCTTTTGTATGGTTAGCAGCCAAGGATGCCTGTCTAACACAAGACTAGGGATGTTCATGGTTCGGTTTGGATCGATTTTTTCCTAAAAAGAAATCAAACCAAGTCGGTTTTTTAAATATTAAAACCAAACCAATTAAGTCAGTTTTTCTTGATTCGGTTTATGTCGGTTTTTTGGTTTTTTCGGTTATTTGTTGATTTTTTCTTAAATATAAGACATACACTACCAAACACATATTCCGGCGACCACATTTTCAATGTAACAATATCAAATCAATTACCCTTTGAGATATCTATTATTTACCAAGATATAGTAATGATAATTGAATCAAATAGTGATGGGTAATTTAAGGAATCAATTAAAAATATATTATTTTTAACACAAAATGGATTCTTACACTAAACAAAAGAAAACTACAAATCAAACTAGAACGTAAAGATAAAGAACTATAATAAAAGTGCAAACTATTAACATATATAGGTGTAATAATAAATTTAAAATAGCTACTTCTATAGTCGGTTTAGTTTGGTTTTTTTTTCTATTAAAACCAAAACCAAACCAAACCAAACCAAGAAGTGTCAATTTTTTTTGTCGGTTTGGTTTGATTTTTTGGGTTTTAATGAACACCCACGATCTGATGAGAAGAGGTATGCCATTGTGTTCAAGGTGTTATCTATGTGGAAATGAGGCTGAAAGTAGTAGCCATTTATTCTTAAACTGTCAGTTTGCTAGAGTTCTATGGCACCTATTTTTTAGTGTGAAAGGACTGTCATGGGCCATGCCCGGGAGTACAGGGGAGTTACTTGCTTGCTGAAATTTCTCTGGAGACATGAGCAAACAAAAAAAGTGGTGGAAGACTATCCCTGGGTGAAAGCCTTAGCTTCTGCTTGTAATAGTAATAAGAGCCTTAGCAGTAGTAGCTATAGGAAGTTAATAGTGACTAATCAACTGTGCTTTCTGAAAATTTATTAGAAGAACAATGTATGTATAGCAGCTTCTGGATTTGAATTAAAGAGGAGATCTGACTCATCTCCCATGTGAATTCTTCATCACTTGCTTCAATTTATTCAGAAAGTGGGGGCTCTTTTTTTGTATTTAAAAATACTTGCATTTTATTCTTAACATAATTCAGAACTAAAAAGGAAAGACAAATAGATTAATTAAAGATGTTATCACCAATTTAATAAAAAATTATTTAATTAGTCAGAGAAATAGATTAATAAAAGATGTTATCACCAATTTAATAAAAAATTATTTAATTAGTGAGAGAATCCATTGCAAACTTGGAGTCTCGTCCACGATAATGTTTCTTTGTTCTTCAACTGGACAAAGATTTCTCGGATAGGACAAACTTAATTTTCTCAGAAATTCAAGCAAACAAATTTCCATAAAACTCAACATTCTACTTAGTGAATTTCTATATTCTCCACTTATATGAAGATATGATTGTCACACGTTTGTACTTTCTTGCTATGAAAAGACTAACTGAGCAAAAGCACGACAAAAAGGTTCAACAAAGTCTGCATTCTGCCAAAAAGTTTACTATCCAGTTGACATCTTAAATGTTTTTCTTCATGTTAGAAAAAGATATCTTACTGAAATCAGATAATCTTTGAATTAAAAGAGGTCCTTTTATTCAAAAAATGCAGTTTCATTAACTTATGGTGCAATTATTGAAAATCCTTCTAATGCTTTTGATATTGTAGTACTACTTAAACTATAAAATTATTTCCATAAACACTTAAATTAATAGTCTTTTTCCGTTTCTTTCCATCCATCGAACTAAAACAATTATTAAAGTAAATAAAACAAAATCAAATAAACATAACAGATTTCTGATTCAATGGGGGAAAAAAGCATGAAGAAGAAATTTAAAGAAATAAAACAAATCAAAGAGAAAGAAATTAAACTTACTCTTGTTTGGGCAGATAATCCAAAAGTATAATTTCTGTAAAGTACTTTGGATTAATGCCTCCAAAGAAGAAATTAAACAAAGTACATTCTGAACAGAACTCTCAACGATAACGACGAAGTGGCGCCTCACTCTTTGCAACCTTTCTGAGTTTTTTCACCTTCTGAATTTTGAAGGAGTTAGCGCCGTTCTTATGGATTTTAGCTTCGTCATGTCCTCTTTGCAACCTTTCTAAGTTTAATTCTTTATAACCTTCTGAATTTTAGCTTCGTCGTCTCTAGGGATTTGAGGTACGATCGAATTTTACCTTCTGAATTTTGAAGGATCAATCGGTTAGTGGCCGCTTCTCTAGGGATTTTAGATTGAAAGTACGTGTATTTGAGAGATTTTAGGGTGAAAAGAAAATTTGGAGGGATACTGTGATTAATTTCCTTTTCTTTCTTTTTTTTTCTTTTAGTTTTCGTCAGTTCCCGCGCCCCCTATCCCGCTAAAATCCAATATTAGAGACTAGATATTAATTTTTGTATAAATCAAAATAGGACTTGTCGCATAAAATTTGTATATTAAAGACCAATAAAAATTCCTATCCCTATAAGTACTCTTTTAGGGACCATATTTAAAACTTTTCGCTAAATGCTGGTCCCTAATAAGGCTTTTTCTTGTAGTGCGTTATACCTCATGTCTCCCTCGATGATATGGAATTGGTGTTTTGGGTTGTGCCGCCCACGGTAATAGGGATGATGATCTCCCCTTTCGTTGTTTAACTCGCCATGTTGAAGCCATTAAGGACCCGAGTGGCGGGCACGATCCGTTTAGTTAGCACGAGCTGTTCTACCTCCCTTAAACTGATAATATTGGCCGAGCTACCTGGATCCACAAGTATACATTTTATCTGAAAAGAATTTACGAGAAAAGAGATTACCAGGGCATCATTGTGAGGTTGAGATAGGGCCTCAGTTTCTTCTTCACTGAACATCAGGGTGTCTTTGGGGATGTATCCCCGAGTCCTTTTTTCCCTGGTGATGGATATTTTTATTTTTCTCATCATGGGTTCCTGCAGGGCATCAGCGCCCCCATGATCATATGGATGACATGTTGTGGTTTGTTTGCTTCATTTTTCTTTGTTGCCTCCCGGTCTCGGAATTGATTTTTTGCCCAATCGCTGTGAAATTCCTGAAGGTGCCCTTTGTTGAGTAGACGGGCCACTTCTTCTCGTAGTTGATGGCAATCCTCGATCCTGTGACCATGTGTGTTATGGAACTCACATATTAAGTTGTAATTTCTCTGCGAAGGGTTCGACTGTATTGGTTTGGGCCACTTGGGATCCCTGATATTGCCGATGGTGAACAAGATGTCTGATACGTCGATGCTGAAGTTGTATTCCAATATGTGGCATGCGTTCATTGGCGCCAATTTTTGGTCGAACCTAGTTCTGTTGACGAGCTCTCGAGGATCTTGCCCTTGATCAATACTTCGGTCGTTACGGGATAAGTTGCGCCTCGGGGCATTCCTTCTGTCTTCGAGGTATAGTAAGTACCTTTCTTTGCTTGGTTTTGTCTCTTTTGCCAAGAATCGGTGTTGGGTATACTGAGCCCGAAGGGGCTCCCAGCTGGTCATCCTCAGCCCTGATTTTACTGGTACCGGTTGTGAACATCTGACCAGGTCACAGGTGGATACTCGATTAGATACTGCTTCAGCTGTTTGAAGCCATCGAGCTTCGTTCATTCCAGCCTTAGGTGAAGGCCTGCATTGCCTAGTCGTTGGAGACTGGTGGCAGTTCCATCCGCTCCATCTGGAAGCGGGATACGAATTCACGCAATATCTCGTTCTCTCTTTTTTTGATTTTGAAAACGTCAGATTTCCTTATCGCTACATTGATGGCTCCGGCATGTGCTTTTACGAAAGAGTCCACTAGCATGGCGAATGAATCAATGGAGTTGGGAGCCAGGTTATGTTGCCACATCATGGCCCCCTTTGAAAGTGTTTCTCCAAATTTTTTTAGCAACACGAACATGATCTCGTCATTTCTTATCTCATTGCCTTTCATTGTGCAGGTATAAGCAGTGACGTGTTCGTTGAGGTCGGGGTGCCGTTGTACTTAGGGAGTTTCGGCATTCTGAACTTTTTCGGGATGGGCTTCGGGGCCGCTTCCTCGAGGAATGGCCTTTGAATGAACTTCTTTGAATCCAAACCTTTAAGGACTAGGGGCGCACCTGGGATCTGATCGACCCTAGAGTTGTAGGTCTCGACCCTTTTATCGTTGGCCGCAATCATTTTCTCTCCTGATTGAATCCTTTTTGTGAGGTCCTAGATCATTTTTATGATGGTAGGATCAGCTACTGACCCGTTGTTGCTTGACTTTTCGAGTATTTTCTCGGCGAGAAGAGTCGTATCTGGTGCCGCTGTGCTGGGGGTTCTCGGATGGCTTTCCAGCTGAGCGATGGCCAGTTGTTGTGCCTGCAACATATCAAAAATAACATGAAGACTAACTTCCTGTTCTTCCCAGGCCGGGATTTTTTGTGCTTCATGTTGGTCATTGTGCCGCATTCTCCTGTTGGTGTGAGATGTTTCGTCGACTTGTTGTGCGTCCAGCAAATCTACGTCCGCTAGGATTGGTCTGGGAACGATATCTGGATTCCGCGGAGGTGCTCTGGCAGCCCGGATAGCCACGCCATTTTCCCCATGATCTTCGAGGTTGTTGTTCTCAACTCTATTTATCGAGCCGGACATTTTGGCCTTAAATCAAAGGATCTTAGTCAAGAAAAAGTGTGTAAGATAATGTGCGTTTGTGTGACGAAACTAGCAAGAAAATAATCAGTACTATTTTTAGCCCCACGGTGAGCGCCAAAATATTTACCGTGAAAATATTAACAACAATTAAATTTATAGATGAGATTCTAAAAGTATGTAATCTATTCCTGAACTAGTTAATTAAGGCAGTTAATGATAAGAACATGAATTATAATGAAGAAAATGTTATAACCCATATCCACACGCGTTAGTTCATGCCATATGTTAGTTAACACAAATCCAATAAGTAATTAT
>MU777655.1:5822-16891 GCA_026770625.1 Nicotiana glauca
AAGCGAGAGGAAACACCATTAAACATACAAATGGGACACCCAATAACTGATCAAGTTGTCAACTTTATCTTCTTGTTCTTCTTCATTTGTGTGCTCTTTATCAGCACTGAGTCAACTCAGCCAACATTTTCATGTGACTTGTCAAACCCAGTTACCAGTTCATTGTTCTTCTGTAACGCCATCTTACCCATCCCCCAAAGGGTAAATGACCTCGTGTCACGCCTTTAAGTTGGAGGAGAAAATATTACAGCTGGTTAATTTGTGATGCTATTCAACTTTGAATTGTTTTCCTCCGTTAGAGCTGAAGTTTGCCAGTTACAAACAAAATCTTCAGTTCTAGAGCTGTAGTTCGCCAGTTACAAAACAAAAGCAGCTGAAATTCGCCAGTTACAAAAACAAAAAATCAGCAATTACAAACAAAAACTTCAGTAAATAGAGAACAAAACTTCAGCTACTATGCTTAAATTCAGCAATTACAAACAAAAACTTTAGCACACTTGCTACTTCAGTCTCGTCTACTAGAATGCTGACGTTTGCGTGATTGTCTTTGCTATCCAACCCCGTATGCTGAAGTTACGCGAAAAAGCGGGTACGCTTGCAATTTTTTTAAAGCGAACACAAGTTAAAACGTGACAAAAAAAGCTGGTATAGTTACAAATGGCCCACTATAAATGCATTTTAAAAAAAAATTTAAATATCTTTAAAAATCAACACATCATTGAAATTTTTGCATAGCAAAATGCACATTTTGAAAAATAAGTTATGAAGTGCTAATATTATTATTGCACGATAAATTTTTCTATATATTGAAATCACAAACAACCAAATTTCTATATATTTAAATTTTGGTTGATAAATTTGATATTTTAGTTTAATATTAAGAGTAGGTGGATAAAATGATCTTTATATAAATTTTTAGGTCACAAGTTCGACAATGCTCAAAGTTGGTTGAAGTTGAAAAAAGAATACTTGAAGTTAAAGTTAGAATTGTCATTTCAATGAAATACATCTCAATTTAATATTATTAATTTCAAATTAAGTTAAAGTTGAAATAATTGACCAAATTGTAAAATAATTATTGATTGTAAATAATATTTTAACACAATTGAAATAATAAAGTAATACTTATAAATAAATTTGCTCATTACAACAACACTTACGAACTGCACATTAATCAATATTTGTATTCACCTGTAAAAAAATTATGGATAAAACTTAATCTACGTACTCCCAAGCAAATTACAAAAGTGTTATTGTATAGGGTAAAATATGTTTATATTAAATGATCGCACGAGGAAGTAACACATGGAGCCGAAAACTTTAGATAGTTGAATCCGAAGGCAACGATCTCGTGTGTTACCGGAGAGAATGATACTCATAAAGGTAAAATAAATGTCTGTCATCTGGTATGAATTTCGTGTGTTATCGGAGAGAATGATATTTTAACATAAATGTTTGTAAAACAACTACGGGGCTTCGTAAACTCTAATTTTCCTAATCATGTTTACAAACTATCGAAAGCATTGTATGGTCTCAAATAAGATCCTAAAGCCTGGTATGACAGTTTAAGCTCCTTTTTAATAGATCACATTTTTTAACGAGGTAATATTAACACAATTCTATTTATTATAAAATTTAACTTTGAAAATCTTATTATTCAAATTTATATAGATGACATTATTTTTGTAAGTTCTAATCCTGCTTTGTGTGACGAATTTTCAAGTATTATGAGATGAGAATTTGAAATAGGCATAATGAGAGAGTTAACTTTCTTTATTGGGATTCAAATCAAGCAATCTCTAAACGAATCTTTATTAGCCAAATCAAGTATACAAGGGAGATCATAAAAAGGGTTGGAATGGATAATGCAAAATCCAGTGGAACACCTATGATGAATCCATCAACAGCTCTGAAGAAGACCAAAATGGAAAAAATGTTGACAAAACTATGTATAGAGGCATGATTGGGTTTCTCATGTACCCCACTGCCAATCGACCAGATATTATATTCAGTATATGCAAATTGCGAGGTATCAGACGACTCTCAAGGAATCCTATCTCACATCGGTAAAATGTATCATTATATATCTTATCAGTACATCTGAATTTGGTTTATGGTATCTCGCTTTGATAATTTTAATCACAAAAGATTCTTAGATGCAGACTTTTCAGGTGACAAAAAGGATAGAAAAGTCACAAGTGGACGTGTTAATTATTGGAAATTGCTCTAATATTATAACATAGCAAGAAATAAAATTGTGTTGCGCTATCAACTACTGAGGCTGAATATCTCGCAGTTGGAAGTTGCTGTACTCAAATTTTTTGGGTTATGCATCAACTTTTACACTGTGATTGTGAACTTCATCTAAATTCTATTCATATTCTATATGATAATACTAATGCTATTTGTCAGTAAAATTTTTTTGTACATCACTCTAGGGCCAAACATATAAATACGAAGAATCATTTTATTCGTGATCATATTGTGCCAAAGGTGATATATTGTGAGAATTTATCAATACTGAGTTTCAACTTGCTAATATTTTTACAAAACCTCTCTTGAAAGAAAGATTTTTGTCTTTACGCAGTCAAATTGATATTATGCTTGCTCCTTAAAGATTTTTAACTATTCTACTATATTTTTAAAATTATTTTATTGCCTTATGCAATGTATAGTCTTTTGATGGTATCTATTAATTGCATGACTGATTTTCATAATTACATGCTATATGAACCGTCGAAGCAACTCCTGGAATAATCACTTCATTCCCTTTTCCCACCCTTTCTCTTCAATCGAGACAACCCTTCACATATTCCATCAGCTTTTTTAACTCATCCCTCTTCACTCTTCATCACCACTTTTCAGACACTCATCCACTTTGGCTAAATCTAAAACCTTCTCCTCTTTCACTGCCACACGGCGTAGCCACCATTTTCGAAAGGCCCAAATCCCAAAAGAAACTGTTGGCCTAAAATCATCCCTTGATATCGACCCTCTCAAAACAGACCAAGTATTAATCCAAAAAAGGGCCTACATGAGACTTATAGACCAGACCCCAAAAAGGCTTGCATGCAAGATGGGAAAAATTAAAAGTGTCGATTTTGGGCCTGAGGTTGTACAAACTCCTGAAGAAATTAAATCTTGAATCTTACAAATCAAAATCTATGACATACGATCGCGCTTTAAGTTTCCTCATGAAGGATATGCACTGTGATGTTGTCTCAATTTATGACTGAAAGATTATCATCTCTGTTTGCTACAGTTGGAAACATTATGTATGGAGAATCTAAGAGAATGTTCTATGCAAACTTGTTTGTGAATGATATAGATAATTTGGAATCTATGATTTTGGGTACTCATATTGTGCTTGATGCTTATAAACTTGAGAAAATATTTTCTGCAAAATTTTATAGTTACGGTGTGTTTGTTGAAACTCTTAGCCAAAGGATTTTAAAGTCTCTCTAAATGAAGTAAAAGTTATGCTATATGAAAATCCCCTAGATTTTGGCCCTAAAAACTTGAAATTTTAACATCGTGTATTGACCACTTGGTTGAAACTACTCGTTTACCAAGAACTTGTTCTTTTAGCTCCTTGACTACCTGAGACATCTTTGTACTTGGTGTCTCATGCAAAACAAAAGGTTTGATCAGTATATGCTAGAGAATTCTAATACTCTACCTCTTGTTTACCATATGGTTTGTTTATCTCACATACTAATGAAGTGATGAAGGTAGACCAGTCACTTTTTCACCTTAGGTCATCTCTAGCACTTATGATAAGACTGTTTTTGCTCTGACTGGATACACTCTGGTTGAAGATGTGTGGGTAAGGCAAGTGAAAGCACCAAAGGAACCAACAAATGCTGAATTAGTTGGAGGAAGAATATCACGTGGAACAATTTTTGGAGTAGAAAATCATTGAATTATCCTTCATCTTTCTTTGTAATTTATTTATGCAAAATACTTGAAAAATATTACTTAGAACATGAGTAGCTAAGTACTCTAGTTTCTAGGGTTGTGGTTGACATGATTATTAACTTTTACTAATTACATCTTCGTTAATTCGAATTATAATCTTGTGGTTGTTTCTTTAATTCTAGTTTTGACTTCTTGACTTGTTGTAGCTATCAATTTACCCTACTATCTATGCTATGCTTGGAAAAGTCGTGTTTAAATTAGAGTAGAATTAAATAGAGCTTGTTTCTAAACCCTGACCCTATCAACGATTTCGCAGCTATGATAGGACTATACCTAAAGTCTTGCTTAGTTGAATGCAGTATTATATTCGTTCATGATAGACTCAATACCATAGGAATATAGGATTGATATATTGTGGATAGGGGAATGGTATTGTGGGAACATGCTATTCATATAAACGATTTGATCAATTAGCAACAGTAGATAATCTAGATTAGCGAGTGTGATTATTGAACTTAATAAAATTGATAAACCAACTACAACCTTGGAATCATTATCTCCTTTGCTGAAAATCTCATCATTCACATTTGCATTCTTGATAAATTAATTATTACTTGTTTAATTTACGCAATAGTAGATTAATAGAAAAACAACAGTTTTGATTATCTTGGACATTAACTTGATTTTAGTTTGCTTAGTTAACAATTACTCTAAGTCTCTATGGGTTTGACATCTGACTTTCGAGTCACTTTATTACTTTACGGCCACGTATACTTGCGTGTACTTGGGGAACTAACAAGTTTTTGGCGTTGTTGCCAGGGACTTAGTTATGATTGTTTATCTAAGTTAAGCTTTTATTTGTTATTTGTTCAAGTTTTTGCTTTATTTGTGTTAATGCAGGCTCTTCTCTTAAATGCGGAGGAGTAAAAGTGCGAACAACTTCCTTCCTCTTGATCCTGAAATAGAACAAACACTTCGCAAGGTAAGGAGGCAAGTGGAAGCTAGAAGTAGAATAGAAGGAGAGTTGGACATCGTAGTTCAACCTCAACCGCTAGAGATGGCAGGTAATGAAGAGCGGCCAGTGATAGAGGCTGCAAGTCCTAATCCTGCTAATATGACTCAGGATATAGTGAAGTTGGATATCACGGGTCACTTTGAGCTCAAACAGTACATGGTATAGCTAATTCAGTCCACTGGCCAGTATGTGGGTCTATCTCATGAAGAGCCGCAATGGAACATTCAGAACTTTTTGAAAATAACGGATACTTATAATTATCCGAATGTTTCCAAGGACTACTTCAAACTGACACTATTCCCCTTTTAACTGCTAGGGGGAAGCCAAAGAATGGTTGTAGAAGGAACTCGCAAATTCGATCCACACTTGGGATAATCTAGCACGAAAGTTCTTAATCAAGTTTTTTTCCACTAAGAAGACAAAGTCGTTGAGGAGCCAGATTCTTGAGTTTCAACAACAGGATAGCGTGACTCTTCGTCAAGCTTGGAAAAGATACATGAAGCTACTCAGAGACTGCCTATATCATTGTCAGACTGATGAGGTTTTCTGTCACACTTCTGTTGATTGGTTGGACGAAACATCAAAGATGAATCTTGACTCAGCATGTGAAGATAGTTGTATGGCAAGACCGTATAGTGAAATTCAGATCCTGCTAAATAATTTTACTGCTAATGATAATAATTGGCAATGAGATGGGCAACCATGAAGAACACTTAAACAAAAGGCAGAAGGTGTGATTGAGCTCGATGATTTCTCAACCATGATGGCTGATATAGCAACGTTGGAAAATCAGATGAATAAAATGGCTATGCATCAAGCACAACATATACATCATGTGCACAAATGTCTAGTTGCTATAAGTTATGTGGTCACATGAGTGACATATGTCCCGCAAATCCTGAATCCATCTATTATGTAGGGAAATAAAGTAGAGGTCCGATAAATCAACAGGCACAATATGAGAACAGATACAACCTAAATTGGAAGAATCATCCTAACTTCTCATGTGTTTGGAATCACACAACTCAGAATCAGTATAGACCTCAAAGAAATTATAGTCAACCGCAAAAGCCACCCCAATCAGTAGAGGGGAATACGAATGACCTGTTGAAGTAGTTATTACTTGACAATCAGCAATTCAGGACTGATTTTAGAAATCTTGAGAGACAAGTTGGGAAATTGGTGGCAAATCAAAATAGTAGGGCTATAGGTGTGTTTCCCAGTGATACAGAGAAGAATCCTCAAGTTAATGCAGTCACACTTAGAAACAGAAGGGAATTAGAAGAGATGCAAAAGAAGAGAAAAGATAAGCTTGCACCTGAGAGGGAGTTGATTAATAAAGCAACACATGAGTCAAAGAAAGATGATGCAAGTTCAGAGCCAATGGGTACAGGAAGGCCACCACTGCCTTTCCCCCAAAAGTTGCAGAAAAAGAATGATGATCGCATAATTAACAAATTTCTCTCTATGTTGAGCTAGGTTCAATTAAATATTCCATTGGTTGTTGTACTTCGTTAGATTCCAAAATATTCTAAGTACATCAAATATATAGTGGCTCACAAGAGAAGATTGACTGAATTCGAGACAGTCACACTTACTGAGGAGTGCACCTCAAGGGTCTTCACCATCCCTGTGCAGATTGGTAATGTTTATGCAGTCCGTGCTCTTTATGATTTGGGGTGAGCATAAATCTGATGCCCTTGTCCTTGTTCAAGAAACGAGGTCTAGGAGCTCCAAGACCAACAAATATGATGTTGAAATTAGCCGATAGATCCATTTATTACCCCGAAGGAGTGATTGAAGATGCGTTGCTACAAATTGAGAAATTCATCTTCCTAGCGAACTTTATTATCCTAGATTGTGAGGCTGATGAAGAAGTTCGAATCATATTGGGACGACCTTTCTTGGCTACAGGTGATACAATTATTAAAGTGAGAGAGGGAAAAATAATTATGAGATGGACAATGTGGAAGCAGTTTTCAATGTCTACATGCCGATTCAACTCCTATGCTATTATGAGGAGCTCCCTATGATATCTTTTGTGGAGGTAGATGAGCAGCTTATTAATCTGAGCGTATATCTAGACAATTCTTTGGAGAAAACACATATGTTGTTTGATATCTTGGAGATTTATGATGAGGTTGAGGAGATGATGCATATACTAGATGCATCCTGCCTATACATGTAGGGATTAACCCCCTTTAAGCCCCTAAATAGGCCAATCGGCCCTCCCCCAAACCCTCAATTGAGGAGGCCCCAAAAACTAGAACTTGAGACCTTACCATTGCATCTTAATTATGCATATTTGGGAACTTCTAACAATTTACTTGTGATTGTTTCTTCTCATTTGTCCAACTTGCAGGAAGAAAAGTTATTGAGGGTGCTGACGGAGCACCAACATGCCATTGGATGGAAAATGTCTAACATTAAGGGTATTAGCCCTGCATTCTACATGCACCAAATACTCATGGAGGTGGTACACAAGCCTAGCATGGAACACCAATGGCACCTAAATCCAATCATAAAAGAAGTGGTAAGAAAAGAAGTGATTAAGTGGCTCGACGCAGGTATAGTATTTTCTATCTCCGATAGTAAATGGGTAAGCCTTATCCAATGTGTACCTAAAAAGGGGAGTATGACTGTTGTAGTGGATGAACACAATGAATTAATCCCAACTAGGACTGTGAATAGTTGGAGAATATGCATAGATTATGGGAAGTTGAATAATTCTACTTGAAAAGATCACCGACGAGCTTGAAATACACACTAAAATATGCTTGTGAGTCGAATATATTAAATTAAAATCTCGTATCCACATGGATTGGAGTTAAACAGTTATTATTGTAGTATGTAGTTAAATTGCTATCCAAGATGATCAACAATTGAGATTTATGCTAAAATTAACTGAGAGTCTAAACTATCGACTAATGAAAATCGTAACAAGAGTAAGCAAGAAGATATCAAAGGGAGAAAATAGGGATTGATTGGATAGGAATAAGATATTTGTTTGAGAATTAACTCTAGTTGATTCGCTTCTAAGGTTCAAGTGAGTCTCTCGAATTCACTTAACTATAGCCTACCGTTTAGTAGAAACTCCTCTCTCGAATAAGTCTCAACCTGGCAATATGAACTAAGTGAAGTTTGGTGAAAATACATAGTAATTCGTAGTGGAATAGTCTTTAGGAGAACCTCTTTTGATTATCCTCCTAACTAGGTCTAAACATTAATTCAACGAGCCTCTTTAGATTACTAACAAGAATCAATGAATTCAACCAATAAGATAATGCAAAACATCACAAATTATGCCTCTTTCGATTACATAAACATGTGAATATATATGCAATAATAAAAATACCCAAAACGATTCCACACATAAAACTAGAGTTAATATCCACAAAAAATTCTCAAAACACCAAATCCATCAATTACTAAGGAAGAATTACTCCATGGATATGGAAAACTTTATCACAATTAAGTTTAAGTCAAAGGAAAACATAAAACATCCAAACCCTTATCTTGAGTGAGGATGAATGGTGAAATCCTTGTTCTCTTGCTTCTCCCTCTTCTCCTTTGCTTCCTTAGGTCTTATATATGTTAAAAGTCCATAAAATACTCTTTTTCCATATATATACAAAGTAGGGTCGGGTCCAAATGAAAACACCTTCTCCTACACAAAATAGGATACTTTTTCGAGACGTGCACGGCCGCGCACCTAGAAATGTGCTCGCGCACTTGGCCACACACTTTTCACACCGTTCTTTCACATATGCGCGACTAATGCGCGACCGCAAATTTTCACCCTATTCTATTTGGAATTTGGGAAAACATAAAACATGAAAATTGTAGCCCTTTTAAATATCTTTCCAACGATATATTATGGAGCCCGAATGGATGTTTGAGTTATGTGAATTTTACTGGAAACTATGCAGTGTGACTGCTCGATTCTTCATTTCGTTCTTAAAGTGTACTATCATCTGTTGATCCCCGAACACATGTTACGACCTAAATTGGAGGGTCATGAATAGCACCCGGCTATACTTGCCGAGCACCAACATACATTCATCTAACCTTCCTTATTATCTTTAAGGGCCGATGTGATTAAAATAAATGGTAGACATGGATCATGAACAACCAACAATGAAAGATAATGACATGAACATATACAACATGGGACGACAAGACTATCAAGAAACTATATATAAGGTATGAGCTACAATGTTTCCATGAAAGACTATACAACAAAAATCAATCGACAAGGCATACCAAACTATATATGAGTCGACACCTGTCTATGAGCCTCTAAAGGAATATAAGTGCTGCAACATTGCCGGAACAGGGCCCAGACATACCCATAATGTCTATAAAAAATGCATACCAAGACCACGGCAAGTCTGGAGAAGAGATCTCGCCAATAACCACTGAACTGGGTGGCCTACTATGGTGGGGAAGCTGCGTCTACCTGTGTATCAGGACCTGTAACATAACATGAAGCATCCATAAATAAAAGGATGTCAGTATGAATAAAGCACTGAGTATGTAAGGTAGGAAAGCATAAGTACGAATAGTAATATAAACAAGGATAAAGAATATACAACCTGCAGCATCTGGGTACCTCTGAGGGTTAGTGACGTGAAATACATGATACATACATATATATACATAAACTTTTAAAACATACGCCTCTGTTGGCATCATTATCATCATATTGTACCTGACCGTAATAGGCTCGATAAAAATGTACCCGTCCATCATAAGGCTCAGTAGAATCGTACCCAACCATGTGGAGCTCGGTAAAATCTAACAGATCAATGGTTGCATAATAGGTGTCATTCCCGACCGACTATTGCGCGGGTCAGTAGAGTAAAATATATACTATTTATAATGCATGTTGGACTCATGGAATCACATTCTAAAATTTTCGAAGTGATGTAAGGTCATTTCCCCTTTGATTAACATTATGGATATCCATATCATCAATATGAACCTCAGTAGGATTCAAGAATCATACATACTTGTTTAGAATAACTTTGTAAGGAAAGAACAACATGGAAAACCTTAGTTTCTAGGAGTAGATTTGTAATAAAATAACGTATCGTTTACGTTCGTTTCACTTTAGATCATGCCAAAAGAAATAACTTAACATACCTTGTATATACTGCCCAACCTCAAGCCATGCAAATGTCACGACTCCTTAGTCTACAATAAGAGAAATGACATTATCTTTATCGTTTAAGCGTCGTAACTATTATGTATCGATCACAACCTATTTTACGATGAAATGGACAGCACCTCCCCTATTTATATGATTTCCCATAAGTCAAACCCATCACCAAACAACCCAAACAACATCTATAATAATCATATTGAGCCTCCCAAAATAGTCCACCAACCAACAACTTGATTTGTGTTGTTTGCCCTTTGTTTGGGACTTGGATCATCAGAGAAAATTGAGAGAGTATTTTTAGGTTGCTAAGGTATGAATATACTGAAAAAGAATGACTTAAAACGGGGCTGAGGCATCTTATATATATCCATATGTCTTAAACTACGTATGTGTGCCCCATAAAGAGCAGCTTGGCGCAGTCTCATTAAATGTGAATATCTCTCTACTCCGATATCGTATCGACAAACGGTTTAATGCATTGTAAAATAGACTCATAGATCCTTAATTTGATTAGCAGATCACCCTATAATTCCAAGTAAATTGGGAGGAAAACATAGTAATGTTTGACCAAAAATTTAAGTAAAATTATGAACGTAAGTTACGACAACTTTTGTCGAATTTTGTTTCATAACTCGTTTGACTTCAAGATTTATGATATGGATATTATATTATTCAAATACATTAAAACCTGAACTCTTGAGAATATTAAGCACCTCCAGGTTTTACTGAAAATACGAGTTACGACATCCTTGATTCATTTAAATTCTAATACTTGTTAACCACCCTTATACACCCTTGTATCATTTAAGACCAATAGGATTTACTTCTTATTATCTCAAAGATAATCTATTCTCGAATTTACGTCGACTAACTTACTGCATAAAATAATCTCTTCTCGAATTTGCGTCGACTAACATACTGCATGAACTAACGTATGTGAATAAGGGTTTTAAGACCCTCTCCCCCCCCCCC
>MU777655.1:18314-56241 GCA_026770625.1 Nicotiana glauca
GTTTTAAGACCCCCCCCCCCCCCCCCTCCCCAAACATTCGTCCTCAAATGTAAGGGTTTATGGGGAGTCTAACTCATCGTGGATTCCAACAAAAATTTCCGGCCGAGTTTCCCCTATTAAATGTACATTGGCCAAACTTTCAAGTAGTTAAATCCAACGTATGGCCTCACAAGGCTATACAAAGCATTATGGATATGTACATTATCTGCATATCACCATTTTGTATTAAAGAAGAGTATTCTCAAACTATTTCTTACCTCATATAGTCGTTTCACCTTCTAATGCGTCCTGCGTTCCCCTGGCATTCTCGTTATCTTTATTTTTGAATAGGTAAAGGTATTTAGACTTGATCTCCTCTTTTGCTTCCTATGTAATTTCTTCCATATTCTTGTTCCTCCACAATACTTTGACGAAAGCTACATCTTTTGTTCTCAGCTTGCGGACATGTCGATCTAATATAGCCACTGGCACTTCTTCATATGATAGATCCTCTATAACTTGTACATCTTTGATAGGGATAACCCGAGAAGGGTCTCCAATACATTTCCTCAACATGGATACATGTAATACCGGGTGGACAAATTACAATTCGGATGGCAATTCTAACTCATAAGCAAGCTATCCAATTTGTCGAAGAATTTTGATATACCGCGGACTCAGCTTACCTTTCTTCCCAAAATGCAAAACACCCTTCATCGGTGAGATCCTCAGGAAAACCCAATCACCAACCTCAAACTCCATATCACGATGTCGGACATCGGAATACGACTTTTGCCTGCTTTGTGCCGTCCTCACTCACTCTTGTATTACTTTCTCCTTCTCAATGGCTTGGTGAATTAGTGAATTAAATCTAGACCATATAATTCTGTTTCACCAACTTCGAACCATCCAACTAGTGATCTACATCTCCTCCTGTATAGTGCCTCGTAAGGGGCCATTTTAACACTAGAATGATAGCTATTATTGTAGGCGAATTCTATGAGTAGAAGATTGTTATCCCAATTTCCTTTGAAATTTAGAACACATGCTCGTACCATATCTTCAAGTGTCAGAATGATACAATTAGCCTGTCCGTCAGTCTGCGGATGGAATGCGGTGCTGAGATTCACTTATGTTCCTAAGCCCTTCTGCAAAGACGTCTAAAAGTTAGCCGTAAATTGAGCTCCTCGGTCTGATATAATAGATAGCGATACACCATGAAGCCTAACAATCTCCTTGATATATAACTTTGCATAATCTTCAGCTGTGTAAGTTGTCTTAACTAGCAGAAAATGAGCACATTTTGTAAGTCGATCAAATATCACCCAGATGGAGTCAAACATATGATAAGAGCGAGGTAATCCAATAATGAAGTCCATATTAATCACCTCCCATTTCTAGGTCAGAATCTCTATATTCCGAATCAACCCATCGGGTTTATGATGTTTGAACTTTACTTGTTGACAATGAGGAACTGGGCTACAAATTCTACAATAGACTTCTTCATGTTATCCCACCAATACTGCTCCTTATCGTCATGATACATATTTGTCGAGCCAGGGTGGATGGAATATCAGGATTGATGAATCTCAATCATAATATTCTCTTGCAACCCTACCACATTAGGCACACATAATCGGCCCTGGTATCTCAGTGCCCCATCTCCTCTGATCTCAAAAGCCGTAATTTTACACTACTGAATGCTCTTTCTCAATCGTACTAAAATAGGATATTCATATTGTCGTGCTTTTACCTCGGCTACCAAAGATGATTCTAATATATTTTGTACAGTAACACCTTCGTCATTAGAGTCTAACAATATGATTCTCATATTTGCTAGCTGATGAATCTCTTTAGTCAACCCCTATCTATATGCCTCAATGTGTACTAAGCTTTCCATTGACTTACGACAGAGAGCATCTGCCACAACATTGGCTTTACCGGGATGGTACAATATCTCGACATTGTAATCTTTCAGTAATTCAAGCCACCCATGCTGACTCAAATTCAACTCTTTCTGCTTAAAGATGTATAGTAAACTCTTGTGATCTGTGTAGATGTCAACATGGACGCCATATAAGTAGTGCCTCCATATCTTCAAAGCATATATTATTGTAGCCAATTCCAAATCATGGGTCGGGTAATTCTTTTCAAGCTTCTTCAATTGTCTTGATGCATAAGCAATTATCTTACCACGTTGCATCAATACGCACCCCAAACCAATACCTAAGGCATCAAAATATACCACATAACCTTCTGTTCCTTCTAGGAGAGTGAGCACTAGTGCGAATGTCAATTGATGCTTTAGCTCCCGAAAACTTCATTCACAAGAGTCAAACCACTAGAACTTGGTAGCTGTTTGTGTTAACTTAGTCAATGATGCTGATATAGAGAATAAACCTTCTACAAACCGCATATAATATCCTGCTAGCCCTAGGAAGCTGCGTACTTCGGATGGTGTTGTAGGTCTCGGCCAATTCTTCACTGCATCAATCTTCTAAGTGTCTACATTAATACCCTCATCAGATATCACATGTCCAAGAAATGCTACTAATTTTAGCTAGAATTCACATTTGGAGAGCTTAGCATATAACTTACGATCATCAAGCGTCTGTAATACTATCTGAAAGTGGCCCGCATGTTCCGCCTCCGAACGAGAATACACCAGAATGTCATCAATGAATACGATTACGAACCGATCAAGATAGGGCCTGGATACACTATTCATGAGATCCATAAAAGCTGCTGGGGCATTTGTTATCCTGAACAACATTACCAAGTACTCAAAGTGCCCATATCTTGTCCGAAAGGCCGTCTTTGGAATATCCTTCTCCTTAACCCTCACTTGATGATACCCTGAATGTAAGTAAATCTTGGAGAAATACTTGGAACCCTGGAGTTTGTCAAACAGGTTGTCAATCGTTGGAAGTGAAAACTTGTTCCTTACAGTGACCTTATTCAAGTGTTGATAATCGATACACATCCTTAACAACTCGTCTTTCTTTCGCGTAAACAAGACTGGCGCACCCCAAGGTGAAGTGCTAGGCCTAATGAAGCCTTTATCCAGCAAGTCCTTCAACTGCGCCTTCAACTCTCGTAACTCTATCAGGGCTATCCTGTATGGAGGGATAGAGATCAATTGAGTGTCAGGCAACACATCAATGCTAAACTCAGTCTCTCTTTCA
Source organism: Nicotiana glauca (assembly GCA_026770625.1). Classification (NCBI taxonomy): domain Eukaryota; kingdom Viridiplantae; phylum Streptophyta; class Magnoliopsida; order Solanales; family Solanaceae; genus Nicotiana; species Nicotiana glauca. The sequence continues at coordinate 21,479 of MU777655.1, forward strand.
GGAGGAAGGCCTGGGAGTTCATCTGGAAATTCCTTAACCATAGGGATTGATTGTAGAGTAGGCGGCTTCGCCTCTGCATCCCTAATACAAACGAGATGATAAATGAAACTTTTTGAGATCATCTTCCTTGCCTTAAGATAGGAAATAAACCTACTTTTCGGCATAGCAATGTTCCCCTTCCATTCAGTGACAGGTTCACCAGAAAACTGAAACCTAACCATATTCATACGATAGTGAACATTTGCATAGCATGAGGCCAACCAGTCCATTCCCATTACCACATCAAAATTAACCATTTCTAACTCACATAAATTTGCCGAGCTTTAACGACTAAATATCATCACTGTACAACCTCTATATACCCTTCTTGCAATCACAGAATCTCCTATCGGAGTAGATACCGCAAGTGGTTTACTTATCAATTCAGGTTCAACGCCAAACTTATTAGCCACAAAGGGTGTAACATATGATAATGTAGATCCCAGATCAATCAGCGCATATACATAGTAAGAAAAAACAGACAATATACTTGTAACAACATCCGAAGATGATTCGAGATCCTGTCGACCTACTAGAGTATAGGTTCGATTTTGAGCACCACTCGAACTCGACACTGTACCTCTACCTCTACCATGACCTGTCGACTGCTGAAAACCCCATGCTGGAGGTCGAACTAATGAGGAATAACTAGACGCAGATCTAATCGGCTGAGTCATACCACCAACTCCGTTGTTAGGACAATTCTGTATCATATGGCCACGCTGTCCGCAAGAATAGCACGCATCAGAACCTCGGTGGCACAGTCCAAATTGGGCCTTGCCGCACTGATCACAATGGGGTGTTAGGGGTCTTGTCTGACTAGTATCCCAATGATATTGAGAGCTTGATGCCCGCGAACTCTGACCTAGACCATAATAGGTAAATCAATCATATCAGGGCCTCTGAAACTGTGGAGGAACACTAGCTACAGGTGGCGCCGAACTCCTCAAAGATTGGGGCCTGATACTGCCTCTAAAGTCATCAGAATACCCTGCAAATCTCGCCCTTTTATGCTAGCCCCTATCCTGCTCGCTATATGCCCTTTGCTGGCGTTTATGATCCTCTAGGGTTTGGGCATAAGCCTAAATATGGATAATATTGATGCCCTCTAGAAGGCTATCATGCACTCATTTATCAGATGTGGTCCCAACCCGTTCATGAATAGGTGCACCCTATCGCTCATCTCGGTCACCATATGGGGAGCATACCTTTCTAAAGAATCAAACTACTACTCTCGCACACTCATATTACCTTGTCGAAGTTTTAAGAACTTATCAAATCTAGCCCGTCGTATCTCAACTGGCAAGTAGTGACGAAGAAAGGCCTCATAATATTCCTTCCACACAGCTGGAGAAGTGTTCGGACCCCTGGATCTCTCCCAACTATCATACTAGAAAACCACTAAATCCCATAACCGATAAGAAGCCAACTCTACTTCATCAGTATCACTAGCTTGCATAACCCGCAGTGTACGATGAAACTAGTCAATAAAAATCGCAGGGTCCTCCTTGGGGTATGATCTAGTAAACACTGGAGGGTCAAGATTAATAAAATCACGAACTCTCACACCAATTGGTTTATCAGCAGCATCGATGTTCTACCTCTAAGCCTGAGTAGCTACCAAGCTAGTCAACAACTGCACTACACTCCGTATATCCCGGTCTGTAGTGCCAGATGGAGGAACTAGAGGTGTTGGGTGCCTCCTAATATCCTCTAGAGGAGACAGATTAGATGAGGTATGAGACAGCGTCTCACTATGAGCATCACTTAGGCCTGCTCTGGCTTGAGGCACCAGACTGGTACCTCTCCCGCAGATGTATCAAGCCGTCTACTAATCGCTTGCTTCCTAGTTAAAGGCATCGCTGAAAGAAACAAGGTGAATATTAGAGATGAACACTTACGACTCAACTTTACGCATGATATAGATTCAGGAAGAAGGTAACAACCCTAGATGTCATGTAGCCTCCTGATTATAAATGTGGCACGCTACACATCAATAATCAAGACCCTACTATACATGGCTCATAGACAATACCTATGACAGACTTGCTCCAATACCAAGTTTGTCATGACCCAAACTGGAGGGTCATGACTAGCACCCAGCCATACTTGTCGAGCACCGAAGTAAATTTTATCTAAACTTCCTTATTATCTTTAAGGGCCGACAAGATCAATATAAATGGTAGACGTGGATCATGAACAACCAACAATCAAAGATAATGGCATACATGGGACGACAAGACTGTCAAGAAACTATACATAAGGTATGAGCTACCACGCTGCCATAAAAGAATATACAACAAAAATCAGCCAATAAGGCATACCAAACTATACACGAGTCGACGCCTATCTATGAGGCTCTAAAGGAACATAAGTGCTGCAACGTTGCCGGAACAGGGCCCCGACATACCCATAATGTCTATAACAAAAATGCATACCAAGACCACGGCAAGTCTGGAAAAGGGATTTCGCCAATAGTTGCTGAACTGGGAAGCCTACTATGGTGGGGGAGCTACGCCTACCCATCTATCAGGACCTACACAACGACATGCAGCATCCACAAATATAGGACGTCAGTATGAATAATATACCGAGTATGTAAGGCAGGAAAGCATACGTACGAACACTAATATAAACACGGATAGAGAATATACAACCTGTAATATCTGGGTACGTTTGAGGGCTACTAACATGAAATGCATGATATGTATATATACATACACATAAACTTTCAAAACATACGCCTCTGTGGGCATCATTAACCTCATATCATACCCGACCGTAATAGGCTCGATAAAAATATACCTAACCATCATAAGGCTCGGTAGAATTGTACCCAGCCATATGGAGCTCAGTAAAATCCAACTAATCAATGGTTGCACAATAAGTGTCGTACCCGACCGACTATAGCGCGGCTCGGTAGAGTAAAATAGATACTCTATATAATGCTTGTTGGACTCCTGGAATCACTTTGTAAACCTTTCGGAGTGAGGTAAGGTCGTTGTACCTTCGATTAACATTATGGACGTCCATACCATCAATATGACTCGATAAGATTCAAGGATCATACATACTTGTTTAGAATAACTTTGTAGGGAAAGAACAACATAGACAACTTTAGTTTCTACGAGTAGATCTGTTATGAAACAGCATATCGTTTACGTTCATTTCACTTTAGATCATGACAAAAGAAATAAGGAAGTGCCTTATCGTACCTTGTATATACTGCCCAACCTCAAGCTATGCAAATATCATGACTCCTTAGTCTACAATAAGATAAATGACACTATCATTATCGTTTAAGTGTCGTAACTATTATGTATCGAACGCAACCTATTTTACGATGAAATGGACAGCACCTCCCCTATTTATATGACTTTCCACAAGTCAAAATAATTACTAAACAACCCAAACAATATCATTAATAATCATATTGAGCCTCCCAAAACATTCCACCGACCAACAACATTACTATCTAGCCTTTCGATATATATATTTCACAAGTTCTAGCTTCAATGACTTAGATACAACTTGGATAATCTTAAATACATATAGAGTAAGAGGTTCCTTACCTTTAAACAGAAAGAAAAATTCCAATTTGACCTTAATTGTCCACGCAATATCCCTCCAATGCTGCCACAAGAACAAGGAAGCAAAACTAGCAATCAATTAGGATTTTTCGGCACTAGAATCACTTTAGAAGACTTAAAATCAACTAGGGTTGATATTAAAAAGTAGAAGGAGTATCTACAAAATATAAACCACTTAAACAACCTCCCACACGATCTGGAACAACACAAAAATTAGCAACAACAAGAAGAACAAGAAATTTACTAGTGCCATGGGATTCCCGACTCTTGATTTGTGTTGTTTGCCATTTGTTTGGGTCTTGGATCATGAGAGAAACTTGAGAAAGTGTTTCTAGGGTTCTAAGGTCTGAATATACTGACAATGAATGACTTAAAAGGGGTTGAGGCATCTTATATATTCATATGTCTTAAACTGCCTATGTGGGCCCCATAGAGAGCTACTTGGCGAAGTCTCGCTAAAATGTTAATATCTCTCTACTCCATGATTGTATCAACGAATGGTTAAGTGCATTGGAAACTATACTCATAGATATTCAATTTGATGGGCAGATCAACCCGTAATCCCAAGTAAATTGGGAGAAAAACTTAGTAATATTTGACCTAAAGTTTAAGTAAAATTATGAACGTATGTTGCGACAACTTTTGTCGACTTTTGTTTCATAACTCGTTTGACTTCAAGACTTATGATACTGATATTATATGATTCAAATACCATAAAACCCGACCTCTTGAGAATATTAAGCACCTCTAGGTTTTGCCCGAAAATACGAGTTACAACATCCTTGATTCGTTTAACTTCTAATACTTGTTAACCACCCTTATACACCCTTATATCATTTAAGACCAATAGGATTAACTTCTTATCATCTCAAAGATAATCTCTTCTTGAATTTACGTCAACTAACTTACTGCATGAACTAACGTCCGTGAATATGGGTTATAACGACACGATCCCGGATTAATTCATTTGGCTTTTACTCAGACTTCAAAGCTCCAAAATAGCTTGAATTCATTCTATAACATCTACATAGATCGGAATCACTCCTATAATGCATAAAACACACAATTAGTGCAAAACATTAGCAATTAAAGCTCAAACTCAATTGAAGTACAGTAAATTAGAGTGTCATAATCGAGTAAAATATGAGATTATAGCCTATTATCAAGACCGCACACTTAAACCAGTGCTCGTGCTCGAGCAATCAAACCACACTTTACAGGGACACAACCTTACTAAGAAACTCTCCTAACTCATTACACCAAGAATATTTAAATTAGATTAAGCACAATAGTGTAATATCTTCGCCTCAAGAATTGACTCACAAGCAACATGCATTATTCACAACTCACTCACTTACTCTAACATAGAGGTCAATGATATTACCTTTCCTTCATGAATAAAGTACCTTACACAACAAAAGAGAGCAGTTCCACATACATAAAATTCAAGAACAATTAGGAACTCAAGATAGAAAGAATTCACTCACTTTCAGAAATGACATTTATGTGCCATAAAAGATGCAACATAGGCTTGCCTGTAGTGTATCACTCTATTAATTGAGTTCATTCAGTCAAGGATCAAGTAGGACTTTAATTGTTTGTAATATAGGTTGCGGGATGGGTAGGATACATTTAGATATAAGAGTGACTACACCTCCCTAAGCACTTTAATACATACATTCTAACATTCAAGACCCCCCACACTTATGTCAAACCATATCTCCACCTTCACATCAATTTTTTTAAAATAAATATCCCACTAGGCAGGCTGCCTAGTGGTTAATATATAAATAAAAATCCCAAATAGGGTCCAAAGTATACAACGTGATCAATAAAATCCATATAAAAAGCAGGAACCTACTAGCTACTACTAAAGAAATACTGTAAAGATCTACTGAACTAGCTATTACAATTTGAATTGTTGCATAAGTCCATCTCTTGTCCGTGTATGTGAATCTAAGTGGCAATGGCAAATACCAAGTAGCACCTATACATATCTCACCAGGCACCAAAGTATGCAATCAAAAGACCAAATTGAATTCCAAACCAGTACACGAACCTTCTGAACTCTGCAAACCTATAAGACTCCAAGAGTATTCATTCAGCTCCACAGATAGTATTATATAATCCATTATCAATCGTGCCTTGTCTACTACAGTATGACCTCCAGATTGAGTGTGTAACCACACTAATACCACTGAATAATGACAATACAGTACACTAGGTATGAAAATCCTAATCAGAAGGGAGAAAAGATGCAGTAATATTGCATGAGATATCCATAAATTAGATGCAGTTTCACGAATTAGCAGCTGTATCCCAAGAAATGGCAAGGATCTCCAGAATTGCTTCCTTAAGACAGACCTGCACGATGCTAACAATTTTCAAAGCACAGGCCTACAACTTATACTGTGTAACCTCTGTTGATCAACCACTTCTTGTGTGTGTAATGAACCAGTAGAGACTTCTTGTGTTGATGGATAAACAACTAACATATCCTGCAATTGAAACCTTCTAAGCCCTGCTAAATAACCCCCAGCCTAAGCATAAAACCATGCTAATACCACTGAGTAGTTATTCAACAATGCATAGAAATACTAAAGTTCAGGATTAGGTAGTACTGCAGCCAATGTGTTCATCAATCTGGTGCTCTTCTTTTAGTAATCCTAACCCTTAGGTTAGGAATCTGAGCTTTGTCCATGTTAATTAACACTTTTCCTTCAGATGGCAATTCCTGAAATGTATGAAAATTGACTGTACCTGCAAAAGAGAACACAATGTTAGCTAAAAAATCTGCAACATTTTTGCCTTCTCTCATCACATGTTGAAACACCACATTGTATGAACTCTTTATCTCCTTGATCCTCCTCACTTCTGCTCCTATACACCATGGTGTCTCCCATTCCTCATCTGTTATCTTCCTCATCACCAAAGAATCTGTTTCCATAACTAACGGATGCAGCTGCTTCTCCACACAGTACATCAATGCTTCAATAATAACTTTAGCCTCAGCAATAATTTTAGTAGCCTCTCCTATCTCCCTTGCCCTAGCAAAGATCAAGTCACCATTATGGTCCCTAACAAAAAAACCATATGAACTACGACCTGGATTTCCCCTTGATGCTCCATCTGTATTACACTTAAACCACCCTTCATATGGAAATTTCCATGTAATTCTCCAAGTAACAACCACTGGTTTATAATTTCAAAGAACCTGATCATCTCAAGCCATAATATTGGAATCCCAAGCAGCCATGGGTACCTCACCTTTGCCAAATAAAATAGAGTTTTATTAATCTCATGAATAACTCTACTACAAGAAACTGCTCCCTCATGTTTAATTGTATTCCTCCTCTTCCAAAGCTCCCATAGGATTACTGCATGAGCTGCTTGAAACAAAGGCCTCAGCTTTGGGAAACATTTTTCCTTCCACCATTCTCTTATAACTTGATGAACCTGTACCATGTTGATGACCAATCTTGCAGCCTGTGAAAAGGTCTTCCACACTTTGTTTGCAGTACTACTTGTTGGGAACAAATGCTGAAAAGAGTCCTCTTGTGATGGTATGCAACACCAATACTTAGACACTACCATATAGCCCCCTCTCCTCCATAACTCATCAGTAGGCACCTTCCCTTTCCAAACTCTCCATAAGAAGGATAAAATTTTGAAAGGCAGTCCTTTAGTCCACAGCTTTGCAAAATCTGGATTGCTTGGTTCTCTATGTCTCAAAGTCCTCCATGCACTACTCACAGTAAACTTCCCTGATGGTGTAGGCATACACCTTGAGTGTCCCAGTATTCATCACTATCTGCAAAATGCACCTCTTGTCTAATATGATCAGCAATCTCCAATGGAAAATTTTGTTTCAGTATTGCATCATTCCACTGATCCTCATCTCTCAAATCAGCAACTTCTTGCAAATCTTCATTAATAGGAAAAACTAGAGGAACTACATGATATAAAGCTCCCAATCCTGTCCAATTCTCATGCCATACATTGGTAGATCCCCTGTTCATTTCCCATAGAATTTCATGCTCCACTTCATCCCTTGCCTCTAACATTTTCTTCCACACATGAGATCCTTTCCTAAATTGAACCACAGTAGGTATTTCTTTCTTGCAATACTTATTCCACATGAAGCTGGACCATAAGGACTTAGATGTCCTAAATCTCCACCAAAGTTTTGCAAATAAAGGCTTTGAGACATCAAATAATGATATGAAACCTACTCCCCCCTCTTTCTTGGGCAGACATAGATTTTGCCACTTTGTCCAATGCCTACTCCTTCCTTCTTCCTTATTACTCCAAAAGAATCTTGCAAAGGTCTTATGATGATGTTCCACCACATTTTTAGGTGGAGCAAGGACTGACAGAAAATGTGTAGGAATACTTTGAAGCACACTTGACATCAAAGTTGCCTTTCCTCCATATGATAGCATTTTTCCTTTCCATGAGTGTAATTTGGCCTTCACCTTTTGAGTTAAGTCATTGTAATAGTGCTTTCTTCTCCTTGTACAAAAAATTGGGCATCCAAGGTATGTAAATGGAAAGCTCCCTTTAGCAAAACCAGTGATGTTAGCTACTGCATCCACCAAATTTCTAGCAACATTTGAGTGCATATAATAGGAGCTCTTTACCTTGTTTATCAGTTGCCTATAAGTGTTCTCATACAATGCCAAAACATTAACTACCTTTTGAAGAGAGTAAGAATCAGTAGATGCAAAGATTATAGTGTTATCAGCATAGGCTGAGTGATTCAATGGATCAGACCACTTTGGCATCCCATAACCTCTAAACTACCTATCCTCAAACAGCTTGTTTAAAGATCTTGACAAAACTTCTGCTGAAAGAATAAACAAAGCCGGTGAGAGAGGGTCTCCCTGCTTCACACCCCTTGTTGAATGAAAGAAACCTGTAGCCTGTCCATTCACCATAACTAAATACCAATTATTGGATATAAGGTTCCACACCATGTTAATGAAACATTCTGCAAACCCCATTCTTCTCAGAACATGCATCAAATACTTCCAAAACACCCTATCATATGCCTAAGCCATATCTAGCTTGATCACCACGTTAGCAGGTTTACCTCTCAATCTTATATCAGTGACAATCTCCTGAGTTAACAAGATATTCTCAAAGATACTCCTCCCGTTGACAAAACCAGTCTGGTTTGATGAAATCAATGAAGGCAAAATCTTTTCAAGCCTATCATGTACCACCCTTGAGAACACTTTGTTAACAAAATTACTCAAACTAATAGGTCTAAGATCAGAAAATGTTTGAACTTGTAGCTTTTTAGGCAATAATACAAGGTTAGTGTGAGTTATTGATTTAGGCAACGGGCTCCCCTCAAAGAACAATACTAACATAGAATGAATATCTTGTCCCACAATGTCCCAGCATACTTGAAAAAACAGACCTGAGAAACCATCTGGACCACTTGCACTCTCATTGCTTAGTTCAAAAACAGCAGCCTTGACCTCTTCCATAGTTGGCAATCTACACAATTCAAGATTCTGCTCTCTTGTCACCATTGTAGGTACATTTTGCAATAACTCAAAGCTTGTAGGATCCGCTTCTTTAGTGAATTTTTTTTGGAAAACTCCACAGCTGCCTCTGACAACTTATCTTGATCTTCCATCCATGAGTCATCACTATTTTGGATCCTTTTCAGTTTTAGCTTTTGCCTCTTTCCATTCACACAATTATGAAAGAACCTTGTGTTTCTATCTCCTTCTTCAAACCACTTCATACCTGCCTTTTGCTTCCAATATTATTCCTCAATGTTCAAGTACTTTTTCAACTCTGCTTGAGCTTGTTGAAGTACTATCCTATTCTCAATTGAGGGATCTTCCTCAAATAACATTTCCTTAATCCTTACTACATCTTCCCTGATAGCAAGCTGCTTGAAAATGTCCCCATATGTTAGTTTACTCCATTTGGAAAGAGCAATCTTAACCCTCTTCAACTTTTGTTTGAACATCAAGAAAGGATCTCCTATGAAATCAGCCATCCAATTCTGCCTCACCACTTCCATAAAAGATTCATGTTTTGCCCAGAAATTCAAGAACTTGAAAGGTTTAACAAATTTCATTGCTTCATCTCCACAACTCATCAACAAAGGAGCATGATCTGATCCTGTTATAATAAGGTGCTCTACCTCTATTGTAGGAAATAAATTTTGGAAGGGCATGTTGACCAGAATTCTATCTAGTCTTTTAGATATACACTCCTCATTTGGCCTCCCATTCCACCAGGTAAAAGGGCGACCCTTATATCCAAGATCAAACAGGCCACATAAATTTACACAAAATGTAAAATCTTCATACTCCTGTGGGGTATACAGGTAAACCTCCTATCTTCTCATCCTCTCCCAATACAATATTAAAATCCCCACCAACAAGCCATGGCAATTCCATGTCACTAGCCAGATAATATAGATTGTCCCATAGTTCTAGCCTCTCTAATGCACAACACTTAGCATATACAAATGTCATCATGATATGTTTACCCAAATCTTGATGATAAACTCTAATTGTCATTTTTTTATCAGAGTCAATCAACAAGTCCCATTCAACCACAGCATCAAAAAACAACCAAATCTTCCCATTAACATTAGAAATTGCTGCCTCTATTTCCAGCCTTCTTCTATATTTGTCAATGAACTTCTTCTTCTGCTTAGGCTCCGTTAGTGCTACAATTAAAAAATCATGTTCTTTCTGCATATTAATCACCCTCTGAAAGGCCTGTTGAGTTTTGACAGACCTTATATTTCAAATCAGTGTTTTGATCATTATTTTGAAGCTCCAGAAGCTGCCCTTCTAGGCAGAATTCTTGTAGGTTGCAATGGATCTTTAGTTTGATTTTTTCTTCCTTTCTTCCCACTTCTAGAAGCTGTAGTAGAAGACACATCTCCGTCCCCCATTACACCCTTGAAATTTTCAGCTGTAGTCTCATCATCTCCTTCCTCCTCAACTTGATTTTGCTGCTCCACCAAGGAGTTCTGAATATCCACTGGTACCTCCTGATGAGTTATAATGTCATGTAGCACTTGATTCGGAGACTTCAATGGAACATTAAGTTTTATTTGTAAAGGAGAAGCTGTTCCAGATGAACAAACTATTGGAAGTGCTTCACTTTCCTTTGCAAACATGGCATGTTCCCCTGTATGATAATGTGTCAATTCAGCACCCAAATTCTCTGAATGACTGATCATATTCCCTAGCTTCTCCTGCATCATTTTAAATTGCAACTCGTACACAGAAGTTAGGTTAGGGTTGTATACAGGGACATCATCGACAAAGGCCAAAATCTCCCCAGTTTGTGCAGCAGTTACTGTTCCATTGCCTTTTACACTGCTCAATGGTATGGCAACTGTTCCATCTTGCTTTCCAACTTCCTTTGATGCTTCTGAATCTTCTCCCATTGATTTTTCTGCCTACAACTCCTTAGAACTCAAACTACAGTCAACCCTATTTGGACTGCTCAAGTTTACTGTAGCTGATAAAGTATTTTTAGATTTTTGAATTTCTTTGTTTAGCTTTTCTTATTTTTCTACCAGTGCCATTGCTAACCCTTGCTGTTCTTCCATACCCTTAACTTCCTCACTCCATAAAAAATTCCTTGAGCTCCCCTCCTTAGCATCATCCTGTTGCCCAACCTCCTCATATGTTTGATTTGGAATGTCTGAACTAGAATGATTGGTGGTCACATTACACTGCCTAAGATCTTCTTTATTTGTACCAAACCTCCTATACACCCAATCAATGGTAGCCTCTTTATTAGCTTCTCCCTGACTCCCAGCATTAGTAGGATTATGATCAGTCGAATGAGACTGATTCCCTATTGAAGTAGGATTCAATCCTTCCTTATACAGATCTGCTTCCCTTTCCTTCTTTGCTTTCTCCACCAATTCCTTCTTTACCAATATCTCATCAAATTCTTCCTTATTTATCTTTGAACTACTTCCCTTAATCCCTTTTGATTTAGGATTAGGAGATTGGTTCCCATCTGTATATTTCTTCTCCTGCTGTTGGACTTTGCTTGGTCCTTTAATTTCATGAGCCTTCCCTTTATTCTTGTCATTGTTCTCCACCTTGCCCTCCATGATAGTTAAGATTGTTTGGGCATTTTCATCCCAACGCTTCAAATTTGTTTTTCGATACAACTTCTTCCTCATTGGCCTTCCCTTTACCATTGATGTCTCCTTCCTTCTTTGAATCTTCTATGATATAGCCTCTTTTGTCTCTTTTGTCTAGCTTGCATCCACTCCTGCTTATCTGGATTAGTAATAGGTTTCCCTACCACTTTACCACTCGTTAACACCTTGGTAGTATTAGCAGTTGTACCTACTATGTTATGATCACTCTTCACTTCATTAGTTGGCTCTTCAAACGTCTTCAGGTCTGGATTAATCACCCACCATTCTTCTTCCTTATGACCTTGTTTCTTACATGTTTTGCAACACTTAGGCATATAATCATACCTAATTTTGATCCACTTGAACTCTTCTGGCCCAGTTTCATCTTCTTCCTCAATAATCTTGATTTTTTGAGGTAAATTAGCTAGCAAATTCACCTCCACCTTTACCTTGGCACAACTTGGTCTTGTACCATTTTGAGTAGCCAAATCCACATGAAGTGGCCTCCCTACTGCCCTAGCTAATGAAAACAAAAATTCCATCCCAAAAAAGTTAGGAGGCAAATCTTGAAACGAGATCCAGGCTATAGCAATTGGAGTTTCTTCATCAACCTTCCACCATGGATTCCACTTGGTGCACCTCATCTGCCACATCTCATTCTGTATTTTCAAATAATACGCAGGCTTTGACAATAGATGAATATAGTCCTCCATTAATGAAAGCTTAATCAACACATGACTGTCTTCAATCAATCCCATTGAGCATGGACCTTTTAACTCACATTGAATTGGTATAACTTTACGTAAATCATGAATCCCTGGCTTCCCATATGAAAACTTACCCAATACTGCGAGATTTAATCCTTGTTGAACAATGGATTGGCTCACTTCTTGCTTTTTCCAACGAACAATTGGTTCTCCATGTAAATACTCGATTGGTTTTAGGGAATCAATAGACGTAGGCTGCATGGGAGTATCTAATGCACTAGGTTTTAACAGATTCGCATAGTTTTGGGTTGTAGTCGGAATTGTAGTTGGTTGTGGAGTTGTTGTTGGTGGGTGAGACGACTGCCCAACCTCCGTTGAAGGCTGGGTAGTGGCCGGAGAGGCCATAGCCGAGTTTCTCTAGGCTTCGAGGTTTAGGGTTTTAGGAGAGAGAAAAGAGCATTTTAACACTTGAAAATCCTTCTTCTTTACCTTCACATCATTATACATCAACTCCCTACTTATTTAAGCACAATTACATCAAGAGTCACCACTATCAAAGAATATTTTTCGCAGTTATACAACTATTTCTTTTCTTTCTTTCTCAATTCAAGTGGCTCTTACTTTTTCAAAACAATGCACCTTTCTCCATATTTCAATAGTTCCACTCAAAAGCCGAACAAACCACCCCACACTTCATCTTTTATAAAGTTCATAACAATTTTAAGTGCTCACGAGAGATACAATATTCAAATAGATTGTCAATTCAAACAATCAGGTAAGCCTTGTAATGTGATTGCCAAAGAAACAAGATTACAGGCTCAAAAAGGGTTAACTTTCATATCAATTAGGTGAGCAAAAACTTATAACTGGCTCAACAAAGAAATGCATATATCACTTCCAAGACTGAATAAAACTACTATTTCGCTTTGCAAACACACGGGGCAAGTTCTAGACATCAAATGCATTGTACAGAATAACACAAACCTAATATACATGGCACATAACTCACTCAGAATTGGATTCATAAAGACACTCTAATCAAAGCAGTTAAGCAAAGTTAAGATTATACAATTTAAGGTACTTATATAAGAGTTACAAACTGAGCCTAAGTGTCATAACTAAAGCACTCACTATTCTCAAGGCATAACAAATTCAAGATATATTGCTTTCATTTCAAACCATAGTATAAGGTTTCCTACTTCTAGCAAAACTAAAAACTAACTACACCCGGTTCAATCAAAACCCTTGGAAAAGTACCGCGGCACAAAGAAAAATCAACGGGGAATTAATACACTACCTAACAAAAAAATCTTTTTTGGTATTTTTCTTTCAACTTAAGTCCCTCAAGAAACCCGTTGAATGATATCCATCGTCGGGAAAAGTCGAAATTTTTTAAAATTTATGGTTTTTTTTTTCAATTTTTTCTATCTACTAAAAGGCAAAAACTAACGCATATACATACAACATACATTTATCCTACACCCTACAATTTAAGTTGTGGCATTTCCCCATGACACACAATTTAAAAGCATAAAGTAGAGGAAACTTCCTTGAATCTCTAGCCAGGGTCTGAGTCGAAGTTGGGCTCCATTGCACGCGTCCGAACTAGTGCGCACATCCATGCAGAAAGCTTCTTATCAGCCTTCTTAGGGTACACCCCACACTTATCGTTTTCACTAACAGCAGCCTTCTCTTTCGTGCCCTTCACCTTCCACTCAACACTTGCAGCTGGCTTCTCCTTTTTCACTCCAGTTGCTATATTCATCTCAAAGGTCACCGTCTCCTCACCCACTCTAAGCATGAGTTTTCTATCATGTATGTCTAATATAGCTCTACATGTTGCTAAAAAAACGTCTTCCTAAGATAAAGGGGACCTCCTTGTTCTCCTCCATATTCACCACTATGAAATCTACAGGTAATACAAACTTATCCACCCGCACCAACACATCTTCTACTATCCCCACGGGTGTTATAGTTGTTTGGTCTTCCAGCTGCAAAGATATTGGCATTGACCTTATCTCTCTAATCTCCTTCTTCAGTTTCTTGTAAATAGACAATGGCATTAGATTAATTTAGGCATCAGAATCATATAAAAACTTATCAAAGTTAACTGTGCCAAAAGATCAAGGTATAGTAAAACTCCCTGGATCTCCGCACTTTTGTGGGAGTTTATTTTGCAATATTGCACTACAATGCTCTGTGAGTTTAACCACTGAGGTCTTTTGCATCTTTCTCTTCTTTGTGAGGATCTCCTCCAAGAACTTTGGATAAGTTGGCATTTGTGAGATAACTTCAATGAGTGGCAAATTTACATTGACCTATCTCGACATGGCTAGAAATCTCTCGAACTTCTTGTCCAGCTTTTCTCTATAGAGCTTTTGAGGAAAAGGTAGAGCAGGCATGTGCTTGCTCACATCATCAAATTCCTCCCTTCTTGAAGTTTCCTCCTTCTTCTTTTTCTCAGATCCCTTCTAGCCTTTCTTCTTCTCAGTCTTTTTATCATCTGAAATTTTTAGCTCCTTCCCACTTTCTATTTCAGTAGTAGCTTCTTTTTGACTTGGAATGGGATATTTCAATACTTGTCCACTTCTCAAATCACAGCATTTACTATTTCTTTGAGATTCTTTTCAATATCAACTGGCAGAGTACATGGGATTCTCTCAAGTAAGATATTTGCAATTTGTCCTACCTGTCTCTTCAAGTTACGCAAACTTGTCCCAAATTCTTTGATAGCTGACCTATGAACATCTAATCTCTCCCTCAGTCTTGACAATGAATGACCTCATAAAATCTTCTAACCCTGACTGAATTGGTTGTTAAGGCTGAAACTACGGCCTCAGCTGGTTCACAAAACTAGGAGCTCCTTGAAATCTGGAGTTATTTTGTTGCCATGCATTTGTTGTACCCCCAGGTGAACTCCATGAAAAAATCGGGTGCTTCTGGCCCATTGCATTGAAATTATAATTACCCACAACATCACTTCCTCCATGGTAGCCTGACACTCATGAGTGGGGCATCCTCCTTCACATATGTCACATGTTGTAAGAGGCTCATTATGTATAGAGGCTAAGGTTAGCTTCCTTATTTCTTTGGCCACTAAATCAAGTTGTACCTGCACAGATGTATTAGTATCAACTTGGTGAACACCAGTCGATCTTCTTGTTTCAGCAATCTGAGAGGGCCACTAATTTGCATCTTCGGATAACTCATCTAAAATAGTGACTATCTCATCTGGAGTTTGTTTCATCAACGGACCTCCAGTTGCATTGCTCAGTGCTCTACGTGAGGCTGGTATCAAACCATCCCAAAAATCTTGGAGTTGTATCCAGAGTTCAATTCTACTATGTTGACACTTTCGCAAAATCTCCTTAAACCTCTCCCAAGCTTCAAACACAATTTCAGTTTTGTTCTGGCAAAAGTTATGGATTTCTAACTTGCCCGTCTTAGCTGAGGAGAAATATTTAGCTATAAGAAATTGAATAAGTTTTTTCCTGAGCTCGGGAGTTAACCTCATGCCCAAGTATAACTTTTTATCCGGCAGATGCTCGATCAATATGATTTGTCCAGCTCTTCAACCGTTGACTTTGTGGTGTCAGAATCATCGGGTATTATGAAGGATCGAGGGATCCAATAGTCTTCTTCCTCATCGGTCCACTGTTCTTTTGATTGGGTCGAGGCTGGTGTTTGTGGTTGCTATTTGGCCTCATGTTTTCCCTTTGAATTTGATCCCTTTGCTGATAAAAATGTCGATACCGGTATCACCTCATCGATTGCAAACATCTCCTTGGCAGCGGGTTGCTCCCTGTACACTATTTTGACTCCCTCTGATATCAAGAACTTCAGAACTTGGTGAAGGGTCGAGGGTACTTCCCTCATGTTATGGAGCCAAGGCCTTCCAAGTAGGGGCGTTGTACCTCATTTCCCCCTCGATCATATGGAACTTTGTTTCTTGGATGGTCTAGGCCAAATTCACTGGCAAAATAATTTCACTTTTGGTGGTTTCGCTTTCCATGTTGAAGTCGTTAAGTACTCGAGTTGCAGGCACAATTTGATCTTGTAGGCCGAGCTGTTCTACGACCCTAGATCAAATAATGTTGGCCGATCTACCTGAATCAATCAAAATACATTTAACTTGAATTTTACTCAAAAGGATAGATATTACCAGTGCGTCATTATGGAGTTGTTCGATCCCTTCTGCATCCTCGTCATTGAAGGGCAAGGTCCATTCCAATAAGTAGTCCCGAGTTCGCTTCTCCCTTGTGATCTTTACCTTGTGCATTTAAATATTCGTCCATGAGGAATATCGACCCCTCCAACGATCAGGTGAATCACGTATTATGGCTCTTCTTGATCATTCTATCTGTTTGAATCTCTATTTTTGAAGTGATTCTTGGACCAATCACTTAAGAACTCCCGAAGGTGCCCCTCGTTGAACAATCGGGATACTTCCTCTCTCATCTATCTACAATCTTCTATTTTATGGCCATGGGTACCATGATACTTGCATATTTGGTTTGGATTTCTCTGGGTCGGATCAGTCCACAGAGGTCGAGGCCATCTGGTATCTTTGATATGCCCGATGGCCGATACAATAGCGGAAGCATCTACATTGAAGTTATATTCTGACAGTTGAGGTGCTTTTTTGGGTCCGACATCCCTGCCAAAATCACTCTTGCTCATGAGTCCTCGGGAGCTCTATCATAGATCATTCCTTCTATCATTTCGAATGGGGTTGCATCTAGGTTTGTCATTTCTCTGATCTCCATTGTATGGCTGATATCGATCTTTGTTCGACCGTGGTACCAGGGTCTATTTGGATTAAGGGACCCGAAAGGAGCCCCCAACTGGTCGTCCTCGACCCTAATCTTTGACTGGTATCTATTATGTACATTGCCCCAAGTGATAGCTGGATATTCGATCAAATTTTACTTCAATTATTGTGAAGCTATGGAACTCCGATCATTGAGACCTTGAGTGAAAGCTTGAACAGCCCAATCTTCGGTGACCGGTGGCAAATCCATTCGTTCCATTAGGAATCGAGATACGAATTCCCTGAGCATTTCGTTGTCTTTCTGTCTTACCTTGAAAAGGTTTGACTTCCTTGTAGCGACCTTAATAGCTCCGGCATATGCCTTTACAAAAGAATCCGCAAGCATAGCAAATGAGTCAATAGAATTAGGTGGTAAGTTATGATACCATATCATAGCACCCTTCGATAGAGTCTCCCCGAATTTCTTCAGCAATACATACGCAATATCGTTATCTTCCAAGTCACATCCCTTGATGGTGCACCTGTATGAAGTGACGCACTTGTTTGGATTTGTCATCTCGTTATACTTTGGAATCTCGGGTATACGAAACTTCTTGGGGATTGGCTTCAGATTCGCACTCGGGGGGAAAGGTTTCTATACAAACTTTTTAGAATCTAGTCCTTTCAATATCGGTGGTGCCCCCAGAATTTGGTCAACCTAGAGTTATAAGTTTACAACTTCTTATCATTTTCCTCGATCTTCTTTTCCTCTGTCTCAGTTCGCTTTGTGAATTCTTTGAGCATCCTTATGATAGCAAGATTAGTCTCCAACTCTTTCTCATTCGGTTTCCTTGAGACCGATTCAATCATGTGTATGACTTCCTGGGACGATTTGAGCTCGACCCTACTCGGGGCGTGGTTCTGGTTTTGAAGCTGGGCTATTGCTGCCTGTTGGGCCTGTAACATTTTGAAGATTACCCACGGGATGATCCCGCCATCTTCACCGCCATATGCTTCTGGGTTGCTGATTGGGTACCCCCACAAACGTTATTTTCGGGGTCGACGGCCAAATTTCCATTGGTGGCTACATGTGAACTAACTTTGATTGGGTCTACAGCCGGGACTCCTTCGAGGCCAATAGGTGGTACAACGTTTCCTGGTACAATGTTCCCATTCTCGCCGTGGTGGCTGAGATCATTGTCAATGTGTTGAGGTGCTGACTGAGAGTTTGACATATTTCAATCCTGAAATTAAAGACACTTCAAATAACAAGCGTAAAATAATGTGTGTTATGAAAATTGTACCAGGCAATCACTATTATCCTTAGCCCCATGGTGGGCTCCAAACTGTTTACTCTTAAAATTAGATAACAATTAAACTTATAAGTTGTTTAAGGATATATGATTTCACCTGGCACAAACTGAGAAATATGAGAATTAACGTTAGAAATTAACTGTAAAATTAACCAAACCAATATAATCAGCGGTTATGGTCTTCGAGCTAGATCGCCCACGAACCAACGGAGTATGCTAATAAAAAGTATGAACTGAAAAACACGTCACGACCCTAAAACTGACTCGGTCGTGATGGCGCTTATCGTGAAACTAGGCTAACCAACACAACTCCCGAATTAACCATTAATAAATAATCATTTTTAAGCCTTTAATTAATCAAATATCCCATAATGTAAGCCTAAATAGATAGTACGGAATAAATACACAAGCCCGACATCGGGGTATTACAAGTCACCAGCATCTACTAAGGTCTGAAAATATACTAAAACAATTTAACGAATACAAGAAGGAGAAGAGCAAGGCTGCGAACGTCGGGCAGCTTCCTTGCTAACTCTAATGACTCTGCCACTGATCAATTAGCACCCACTACCAGGTTCAGAAATACCTGAATCTGCACACAAGGGGCAGGGAGTAATGTGAGTACGCCAACTCAGTAAGTAATAAAAGTAAATGAAAGCTGAGCAGTAAGAAAACGCATAAGCCACGTCATAATGCTACAGCAAATGCAGTACCTTTCCAAAACAGTACAGAAATCATTTACTTCATAAATCAGGCTCAGTTTTAGAAAAACCCTTTAAAATAACCTCTAATAGTTTCAAACGAGCGATAAAATAGTGAGTAAAAAATGTGATAGAAATGTAAACAGCCCATCTAGAAAAACATGTACCATAAACCGCCCCTCGGGCTATTTCACAATCACTCGTAATCATCCCTTCGGGTATAAAATGAATCAAGAACTGCCCCTCGAGCAAAACATGGATCAAGAACCGCCCCTCGGGCTAGAATATGAAACAACAACAGTCCCCCGGGCTACATCATATCACTTACACTAGGTACCCGCGCTCACTGGGGGTGTAAAGACTCTGGGAGAGGCTCCTTACAGCCCAAGCGTAATAACAAGCAATCTCATGGCAAAATCAAACAGGCTCTCGGTCTCATATCAAGCCACCTCATGGCGCAACAAATCAGGTCCTCAGCCTTATAATCATAAATCAGTACCACACTACTGCGGCGCGCAGCCCGATCCCATAATATCCTCACAACACAGGCCATCGGCCTCACTCAGTACGAAATCTCTCAAGCCACTCGGGCAACAGTAAAACATGATGCTTAACCCAAAAGATCATTTAAAATATAAAAAACAAGTAAATATAGCGGAGTTATGAAAAACAGTAAAATACAGCATGATAGAGTAAAAATATAAAGTCAAAATAGTGAGGAATAGTTGTTAAAATCCCCTATGGATCCAAAACTATTGGCTCGAGGCCCAAATATGGCATTCTGCCCAAAACATGGTAATAATTTCCAAAACACAATGATATCAAATAGTTTTCAATAAAATACACGACTTAACCGTCATACAGGACGGACCAAGTCACAATACCCAACGGTGCACGACCCTACGCTCGTCACCTAGCGTTTGCGTCACCTCAAAGTAGCACAACGATGTGAAGTCCGGGATTTTATACCCTTAGGACAGCATTTACAATCATTACTTACCTCAAATTGGTCAACTTTAGCCCGCGATGCCTTTTCCTCTCGAATCAGTCTCTAAATGCTCCAAATTTAACCAAAATTAGTATATTATCATCAATATACGCTAAAGGAATAAAGCCCAAGAGAAAATAATCAAATTAACTCAAAAATCCTGAAACTGGCTCAAACTCGACCCCTGGGTCCACGTATCGGAATTTGATAAAAATTACAAAACTGGAAATCTTATTCACTCACGAGTCTACCCATATCAAATTCAGCAAAATCAGACATCAAATGGCTATCCAAATCCCCAAAATCAACACTCCAAACCTTCGTCCATTTTTCCCGATTTTCACCCCAAATTCCCAAATTAAATGATAAGAATCAAGACATAATCATGAGATTTAGCAAAATTTGAGTGAAGGACACTTACCCCAATCAATCCTCTGAAAATCCCTTCAAAAATCGCCTCAATTCGAGCTCCATAGCTCCAAAAATGCAAAAATGACCAAAATCCTCGAAATAGAGTACTTTATAATCTGCCCAGGCATTTGCTCTATGCTATCGCAGACAAACTAATGCAATAGCGAAGCACAAAATTTTCTAGCCTTTCTTTTACCCTATGCAATCTCGGCCATTCCCCCGCGATCGCGTAGAACAAATTTTTCCAACAGCCTTCTCCAATTTTTTCGGATAGCCTCTAGTATAATGGTTATAACTTTTTGTAATAAATTCCAAATTACAATTGGTTTAAATTTATGGAAACTAGACATCAAGAGCTACAGCTTTTATTTTTGGATCATTTTCAAATTCCTTATGGATTGTGAGATATAAGCTTCCAAATCGGGTCAGTGCAGCAGCGATTTTACTCTATGCGATCGCATAGTACAACTCCATTTTCCCAAATTTTCTCTATGCTGACGTGGTCAGATCTATGCTAACGCATTGTACACCCCTGAAGTCAAAAACCAGCAACTAGAAATGGTTCGAAACCACCTCGAAACTCACCCAAGGCCCTCGAGACCTCAACCAAACATGCCAACACATCCCATAACATCATTCAAACTTGTTTGAACCTTCGGATCGCTCAAAACAACATCAAAACGTCGAATCACCCTCGGATTCAAGCCCAAGAATTCCAAAACTTCTGAATTCTAAATTCGATCAAAAAGTCTATCAAACCTCATCCGGATGACCTGAAAATTTTCACACGTCACAAATGACACAACGGACCTACTCCAATTTCTAGCATTCCATTCCGACCCCGATATCAAAATTTCCACTGCCGACCGAAAAATGTCAAATTTCCAATTTCGCCAATTCAAGCCTAAATCTACCACGAACCACCAAAATACATTCCAGACACACTCCCAAGTCCAAAAGCACCTAACGGAGCTAGCCAAATCATAAAAATCCAAATCCGTGATCGAATACTAAAAAGTCAAAACTTGGTCAAACCTTTCAAATTTAAAGCTTCAAACTGAGAATTGTTCTTCCGAATCTATTCTGATTATCCTGAAAACCAAAACTAACAATTTACATAAGTCATAATATAGCACATGGGGCTACCATGACCGAGAACTAGAGAGTAAAATGCAAAAGCTCAAAATGACCGGTCGGGTCGTTACATTCTCCCCCACTTAAACATACGTTCATCCTCGAACGTGCCCAGAGTTGTTCCGAAATGCCTTAAATCGTTGTGTAACCTTACCATGCATATACCCAGGGGTGATCCCACGTCACCCTATCTCATATAGGTCCGATAACACAATGTAACTGAAATTTCACATTTCAACCTAGCCCATAAACCTTAGAACCACATTTCCACTTTTGAAATAATCTACAAGTTCAGAATCTCACATCTATACTCTGAATAAGCCCGAACAAGCTGTAACAAACCATTCCTGCAACCTCAAATGTCATTACGTGATATATCACATACTCAAACACTCGTAGTGATAACTTCTAATCACAGCAGTTGCTCAAAATAACCGAATACCAGTAATAAATCTCTTATCAAACAAAGCCTCAATCCAACAATTCCGTATACTGCCAATGATAAATGAAACATGCAGTAAGTCATAACCATTCCTTAGATCAACCATTCATGAAGCCACTCCTCCTTTGGCAAGGACCCTAGCAAATTTCTGAGCCGAACATCGATATAATCCTTCCAACATCCTGAAACTGAATCCGATTGTATTCATTTAAGATCCCGACGATCTCATCTAATCCAACACAGCTACTCTGGTGACATTACACATCCATACCATCTAAATCCACAACTCGTGCAATCCGCACACCAATAAGCAACAATCCAAACGTACTCAATCGATGAATAACGACTCAAATGAAAGAGATTTACCGCAAGCTCACCAGTATCACCACAACACAATGTTAAGAACCCATCACACATCGTAGAACTAGAACACACAAATCCAACCAGAAGGGTCATACCTCCATATAGTTTTGCTGCAATACGCGACCCTATCCAAATACTGGTCCACATGAAACACCTCAAGTCACTATGCTCAAAATCGACAACCACGCGCAATTTGATGTCTAGAACCAAAGCAAATCATCATAACCACGGCGAAGCAATTGACATAACATTACATAAACCCGAAAGGACACAACTGATATGCCATCCGTCGAGCAATACCCAATACTCTTCCCGCTCGAATCCCATTGTGAGACTCCAATAAAACCGCACCACATGTGCCTATAACCAAAAAATCCTAATGCCTCGCAACACAAAAAGGTAACTCACATAAGCTCAATAGCAATCGAATCAACACATCCCTCATCAATACAAATCGGAGTCAACCAAGCTGACTCGATGTAGCATAGACATCCCTATTGGCCTACCAATAAACCCCTTATCAAGGAGTTCCTGAAGCTTCTCCTTCAACTCCTTTAACTCCGTCGGTACCATACGATACGGTGCCCGACACCAAATCAATACTGATATCAACAACCCTGTCTGGACATATCCAAAAAATCCCTCACCATGGGAATTGAATCAATGGTAGGAGTCTCTGCACAGACATCCATCACGAAGGACAAATAAGAAAGACAACCCTTCCCAACCATCTGCTAGGTCTTCAAAAATGAAACCACCCTACTAGGAACATACTCCATAGAACCTCACCACTCAATCCATGGCATTCCCAGCATAGCCAACGTCGCTATCCTAGCACAACAACTAGAATAACACGACACGGAGACAACCAGTCTATACCCCATATCACATTAAAATCTAGCATACTAAGCAACAAGGATCCACTCGGGTCTCCAAACCTCCAATAGTTACCACACAAGACCGATATATGCAGTCCACAATCACGACCTTACTTGTTTATGAGGACTCTTAGTCTCAAATCCGTATAGCACGTGAATCACCATATCTGATCCCAACTCCATCGTTCAAATATACAACATACCTCTAATACCCAATCATTCCACGAGAGGTACTCCTGTAATTCTTCTGTGCCACAAAGCAAACTCGAATATCAGCAGACGATCCAACAAGAGAGTGCCGAAATACTAATAAAGTATCCTTAACTCAAAAACATTGCCTTTCTAAAATGTATACCCTCATCAAGCCACACCAATTGGTGATCTCATTTATCTAGTTATCTGAAACTATCCATATTACCTAAGAATTTATGGCCTTCTTTTCAAAACTGAACTGTGAGCTTACACATGCAAATCTTAATCCTACACAACATACCGCATATACCATACCATCCTAGGATAAACATGAGAACTTCATATCCACTCCGAGCCACAAGCAACTACGTACTCAGCTAGCTAAGAACTTTCCAGTGATCCCATCTAGAAGAAAATCACTATACTTCCAATGCTCCTCACGCTCGTAGAAAATATACATCTCTAACTGTGGTAGAAACTATCAAGAACTCTCTGAATTTCATTTGCACAAAACTAAACCGCCAGGACTGAATCCTTCTAACTCAACCAAGCTACGCATCCACTAAAACCCAAGAGCATTGCCGCGAAACACCTGTAGAAACTCATTACCTCGTAAGAACCCAAAGAACTAATCATAACCCTTACCATGCCGATCCGACCCACTACCAAGATGTCCTATTTATCCAATTTCCTTCTAAATTACCTTCAAATTGATACTTCTCATTTCCATAATACCGCAATTCCTCAACCCAGACTCACCACACGATACACAAGCATAAAATCACACCGTCTAAGGCTCATAAGCCGCTGAATACTCTCTTAAATATTCCCAAAAGCATCACATTCAAAATACCTACCCTGAATAGACTTTCTTCGAATCCAAAGCCATTTCCTTCACCTTCCCGATACTGATATATAGAATCCCAAAATTGATATAGAAATGCCACAAGTCTTGACACCCTCAAATGCAAACCTCAGTTTCTAGCCAAATATACAACCTGAAAATCTCTAATTATTACATGAAAAATCTTGAACCCATTAGAACCATTCTCGAGAGTCACCCACTCCACTCAAACCGCAATTAGACCGATCAAACAGACCGGATGACCTGTGCCCCTTAGCACTCCAACACTGCAGAATATAACCTCACGTAAATATAACCAAGGAACTTCATGTTCTATGCACCGTACATCCTTTACCAATAACAACTCAAGTCATTTCGTGATTCTCATACACCCATAAACATAACATAACCTTTATTGAAATTTCCTTTACTCGAGCCATCCTCGGTCTCAACCTCCGTGAGCCATAACTGATTCGCCAGTATGCCTCAAACTGGAAACAACATAGCACATAATCGTGCAATCAACTAATCAATAGCAAACTCCCCCACTTGGCTCAAAGCCATAGTTCAAAACACACAATAACTCATAATGCATATACCCTATTATTTTCATAATACCATAGTGAGATTAAACTTAATCCTTAATAAACTCGTGCAACACAGACCATCTAGTACTTGAAATCTTCTACAAATCTCGCATTCACCCTTGTAATAGTCAAGCCCACTCTCTTAAGCGACCCAAATTCAAATTGCAACATATATATTTCACTGGTAAAAGAAATCTTCCAACAAATAACATAAGGATCACACGAACTTCAGAACACTCCGCATGAGATAACCCACCTACTTTGCCTCAAACTAAAATCTCTTTATACCCTTCCACCATCATAAACGTTATGCAGTCACTTAATCTTCCTAAGTCTGAGCTCATATCACAACATGAAATATACTTCACTTCCCAACTAGGCAAGCATGAAAAGATCCTGTAACACACCCACAACTCGGGGCCATACATCCAATCACGATGGAAATCAAGCACCAGATAGTTCTTGCTACCCCCAAGCAGACCTTCCTCGTCTCATTCAATTCATATGAATACATCTCGCAGTCACATCGCACTCATCACGTAACTATCCAGTCATCACTCCATTAATAGGGGCACTATTGAACATATAAATTCAGAAACATGCGCTCGCGCAATCAACAGCTTAGGGCTCAAGCTACAGGCAAGGCCCAGCCTCAAGTCCTCCAGACTGGCCCAACATCAACACACAGAAATACACCTCGCCCCTCGATCAGGGAATCATAAGTCGTCAACGCACCACTGATATCAAGCTCTCATGCGCGCATATGAACGCATGGAAAGAATTCAAAGAGTTACATTTCAAGCTGAATCAATGACGCACGATAAGAATTCAAGAATGTGAATTTTTTCATAAAGGTTTTGTAGCCTCACGAGGATAAGTACAGACGTCTCCGTACCGATCCGCAAGACTCTACTAAACCTGCTCATGACTCGTGAGACCTATGTAACCTAGGCTCTGATACCAACTTGTCACGACCCTAAAACTGACTCGGTCATCATGGCGTCTATCGTGAAACTGGGCCAGCCGACACAACTCCCAAATTAACTATTAATCAATAATAATTAGTTTTAAGCCTTTAATTAATCAGATATCTCATAATGTAAGTCTAAATGGACAGTGCAAAATAAATACACAAGCCCAATATCGGGGTGTCATAAGTCACGAGCATCTACTAAGGTCTGAAATATACTAAAACAATTTAAGAAATACAAGAGGGAGAAGAGCAAGGCTACGAACGTCGGGCAACTTCCTTGCTAACTCCAATGACTCTGACACTGAGCAATCAACACCCGCTACCGGGTCCAAAAATACCAGAATTTGTACATAAGGTGCAGGGAGTAATGTGAGTACACCAACTTAGTAAGTAATAAAAGTAAATGAAAGTTGAGCAGTAAGAAAACACGTAAGCCTCGTCATAATGCTACAGCAAAGGCAGTACCTTTCCAAAATAGTATAGAAATCATTTACTTCGTAAATCAAGCTCAGTTTCAGCAAAACCCTTTAAAACAACCTTTAATAGTATCAAACGAGTGATAAAACATTGAGTAAAAAATGAGATAGAAATATAAACAGCCCATCAGGAAAAACATGTACCATAAACCACCCATCAGGCATAATATCACTAGAACCAGCCCTTCGGGCTATCTCAGAATCACGTGTAATCAGCTCCTCGGGCATAACATGAATCAAGAATCGCCCCTCGGGCAAGACATGGATCAAGAACGGCCCCTTGGTCTTAATATGAAACAACAATAACCCGTCGGGCTACATCATATCACTCACACTGGGTACCCGCGCTAACTGGGGGTGTAAAGACTTCGGGAGGGGCCCTTACGGCCCAAGCGCAATAACAAGCAATCTCGTGGCATAGTCGAACAGGCTCTCAATCTCATATCAAGTCACCTCATTGCGTAACAAATCAGGCCCTCATCCTCATAATCATAAATCAGTACCACACTGCTGCGGTGTGCAGCCCGATCCCATAATATCCTTACAACACAGGACCACGGACTCACTCAGTCCGAAATCTCTCAAGCCACTCGAGCAACAGTAAAACATGATGCTCAGCCCAAAATATCATTTAAAATATAAAAAGCGACTAAATATAGCTTAATTATAAAAAATAGTAGAATACAGCATGACAAAGGACAAATATGAAGTTAAAACAGTGAGGAATAGTAGTAAAAATCCCCTATTAGTCCAAAACAATTAGCATGAGGCCCAAATATGACATTCAGCCCAAAACATGGCAATAATTTACAAAACACAATGATATCAAAAAGTTTTCAATAAAATACGTGAATTAACAGTCATACGGAACGGGCCAAGTCATAATCCCTAACGGTGCACGACCCCACGCTCGTCACCTAGCATGTGCATCACCTCAAAGTAGCACAACGATGTGAAATCCGGGGTTTCATACCCTCAGGACAACACTTACACTCATTACTTACCTCAAATCGGTCTAAACTCTAGCCCGCGGTGCCTTCTCCTCTTGAATCAGTCTCCAAATGCTCCAAATCTAACCAAAATCAGTATATTATCATCAATATACGCTAAAGGAATAAAGCCCAAGCGAAAATAATCAAATTCACTCAAAATCCCGAAATTGGCTCAAACTCGGCCCTCGAGCTCACGTCTCAGAATCTGATAAAAATCACAAAACTGAAAAACCCATTTGTCATAAGTCTAACCATATCAAATTCACCAAAATCCGTCGTCAAATGGCCATCCAAATCCCCAAAATCAACTCTCCAAATCTTCCTCCATTTTTTCTAATTTTTACCCCAAATTTCCAAATTAAATGATAAGAATCAAGACATAATCATGATATTTAATCAAATTTGAGTGAAGAAATCAATCCTCTGAACATCCCTTCAAAAATCGCCTCAATCCGAGCTCCATAGCTCCAAAAATGAAAAAATGACCGAAATCCTCGAAATTGAGTACTTTATAATCTGCCAAGGCATTTATCCTATTCTATCACGGACAAACTAATGCGATAGCGAAGCACAAAATTTTCAAACCCTTCTTTTACCCTATGCGATCGCGGCCATTACCCCGTGATCGCGTAGAACAAATTTTTCCAATAGCCTTCTCCAACTTTTTCGGATAGCCTCTAGTATAATGGTCATAACTTTTTTTTACAAAACTCTAAATTACAACTAGTTTAACTTTATAAAAACTAGACATCAAGGGCTACAACTTTTATTCTGGGATCATCTTCAAATTTCTTATAGATTGTGAGATATAAGCTTTCAAAGTCGGGTCAGTGCAGCAGAGATATTACTCTATGCGATCGCGGGTAGACTTATGCGATCGCATAGCACAACTCCATTTTTCCAAATTTTCTTAATGCTAATGCGGTCAGTATGCTATCGCACTGTACACCCCTGAAGCCAAAAACTAGCCATTAGAAATGGTCTGAAACTACCCCGAAACTCATCCGAGGCCCTCGGAGCCTCAACCAAACATGCCAATACATCCCAAAACATCATTCAAACTTGTTCCAGCCTTCGAAATACTCAAAACAACATCAAAACATTGAATCACCCTTGGATTCAAGCCTAAGAGTTCTAAAACTTCTGAATTCCGAATTCGATCAAAAAGTCTATTAAACCTCGTCCGAATGACCTGAAATTTTACACACACGTCACAAATGACATAAAGGACCTACTCCAATTTCTAGAATTCCATTCCGACCCCGATATCAAAATTTCTATTGCCGACCAGAAAATGTCAAATTTTCAATTTCGCCAATTCAAGCCTAAATCTACCATGAACCTCCACAATACATTCCGGACGCGCTCCCAAGTCCAAAATCACCTAACGGAGCTAACCAAATCATAAAAATCCAAATCTGAAATCGAATAATAAAAAGACAAAACGTGGTTAAACGTTTCAAATTTAAAGCTTCAAATTGAGAATTTTTCTTCCAAATCTATTCCGATTATCCTGAAAACCAAAACTGACAATTTACATAAGTCATAATACAGCATACGGGGCTAGTCATGCCCGAGAACTAGCGAGTGAAATGCAAAAGCTCAAAACGACTGATCAGGTCATTACACAACAGAGTTTAAGAGAGAAAAATATAATGTATTGCTTTGTTATACGTGAATATGATGGTTACAAAATGATTAGAACCCACTTCATATAGTAGAGAAATTCTACTTATGGTATCATTCTAAATACAGAAGGAAATCTCATGATTGGCTAAATAACCGGTCTTGACTTGATACATGTCGATATTTTTGCCACGATCTTTGCCCAATCACGGATATCTCAGCTTCCTATTATTCGACCTAGCAGGCTCCCTTCAATCTCGCTCATTCTCTATCCTGCTTCGATCTCGATCACAACCGGTCTCGATCTTGATCGGTCATTGATTCATGAGCTTAGCAATCCATTCCCGTGCCATGACTCGATACAATGCGAGGTCGAGCCTTGGCTTGCCTCCCCGATTCCGATTAGCCATACAAAATTAGGCAAGCCCAAATTTGACCGTATACAAATGGCATCCCTGTATAACAATACTTTACTATAAAAGACAAGTTTTTTCGGAACCAATTTTCATGTTATGTTATAATATATGTTCTCTATAACAGCACTTTGGTATAATATACAAAAATATTCGAAACAAACGAGATTGTTATAGAGAAGTTTGACTGTAATAGGGTGAAATGCGCGGAAAGATGGAAAATTTCACAAAGTCCCAACATTTTAGTTTTGCTTATTCCGTACTACATCTGTCGAAAAAGTACACTCATCCGTATTATCTAGTCATAAATGTGTCCAAGCAATTAGCAACATGACACGTAGCCCTTGTGTTTTCACATATGCGGTCGAATAATTCCCTAAAGATTAAGGGTAGGTGTTCGGACAATTCGGATTGAATATGAAATTTATGATTTGAATATTCGGTTTTAAGATTAAATAAATGAAAATTTAAATCAAATCCAAAAAAGCTTGGATTGGATCGAATCTTTTAAGTTTGATTTTTGATTAATCTGATTGGATATTTTCGATTTTCGATTTCGAGCTTGTAAGTTTAGATTTTTCTTCTTTTAAAAAAAATAAACATCTAAATAAAGTATTCATGTTAAGTTACCTATAAAGTTCCTCATTCTCACCGCTTCATCCAAATAATGTATTCAAGTAATGAAAGGATTATCAAAAAATACAACAAAGACATTAATAAGGCCGATAAGAAATAGAATAATAAAACTATGTCCAAATACAAAGTATTCTAACAGTAACTTACTAATTAGTACTCAATATATGAGATAATATCTAATGGATAGGGTTAGGGGTGTACATGGACCGGATTAGTTCAGATTTTATCAAAATCAAACCAAACCAATTATATTGGGTTAGATTGGTTCGGTTTTGTCGGATTTTTTGAATTTTTTTGTTGCGTAAATATTATTCCAATCTTCCTTTATTAAAGTCCTAGATAAGGTTTTGATAAGTGATTTTTAAAAATAAAAAAAAATTAACACACACATTGATCTATTAAAGTATTCTTATGGGAGAATTTATTTTAGTAACACATAATAGTTTATTCTCTTAGTCGTCTAACAATAATTTTGGGTTGATATACGCTTTCAAGGTTAACCGAATTTAATAATTAAACACAATAATCAACATAACATATAAATAATAATATGTTCTATGTAATTTTAGATTATCGAAATACTAGTTCAAATTCGAAAAAGATATAAGAAATTTTGACATATGAATATGAAAGAACAAAGAGATGATGACGCATTTCAATAACACTTAATAGAAAAAGTGATACAATCCCTTATTTAAAGTAAATAAAAATGAATGCAGTTATAGTTCTATTAGATATTATAGCCCATGAGAGGATCTCAAATATTTTTAGATATTTAAATAAAATTCTATATAAAGTCTTAAAAATATATATAAAATTTTTTGTATCCATATGTCGGTAAATAAAAATGAATGCAGTTATAGTTCTATTAGATATTATAGCCCATGAGAGGATCTCAAATATTTTTAGATATTTAAATAAAATTCTATATAAAGCCTTAAAAATATATATAAAATTTTTTGTATCCATATGTCGGTTTGGTTCGAATTTTTTTACTCAATACCAAATCAAATCAAACCAAAACTAGTCGAATTTTTAAATCGATTTGGTTTGACTTTTCGATTTGGTGCGAATTTATGGTTCGGTTTGAACACCCCTAGATAGGGTATTGGACATATTACTATTGACATATGGATAATAGATTACATATAAAGTATAAAAATTTCGGATTTTTGGATATCCAAAATTTTGAAGTACTAAATGCAATATCTAATACGAAATCCCAAAAAATTAAAAATTAAATCCGAAATTTTCTTAATCCAAAAATCCCTACCAAATATTCAAAAATTTGGATTTCAATTTGAAATTCGTGTTTGTCCTAATTAAGCCCGCCCCTACGGAAGCCGACTATATTAAATTATAAAGGTGATGAAATTTAAGAAAAGTGTGTGTTTTTTATTGTGATGGTAAATACTAGGGGTGTTCATAAAATTCTGAAAAATCGAACCAAACCGAAAATCAAATCAAACCGACCAAAAAAATCGATACTTTTTGGTTTGGTTTGGTTTTGAATTTTAAAAACCGATCAAATTTGGTTTGGTTTTAATTTTAATCAGAAAAAAACCGAACCAAACCGACTAAAAGAGTAGCTATTTCAAATTTATTATTACACCTATAAATATGTTTATTGTTATACAAAGTTTCAAAAAATTTATGGTAAATGTTAATAGTTTGCACTTTTAATATAGTTCTTTACCTTTATATTCTAGTTTGATTGGTAGTTTTCTTTTGTTTAATGTAAGAATCCATTTTGTGTTAAAAATAATATATTTTTAATTGAGTCCTTAAATTATTCATAACTATTTGATTCAATTATCATCAATATATCTTGGTAAATAATAAATTTCTCAAAGTGCAATTGATTTGATGGTGTTACATTAAAAATATGATCGCCGTAACATGTGTTTGGTAGTGTATGTCTTATACTTAAGAAAAAATCGATAAATAACCAAAAAAATCGAAAAACCGACATAAACCGAATCGAGAAAAACCGATTTAATTGATTTGGTTTGGTTCTAATATTTAAAAAATCGATTTACTTAATTTGGTTGCTTTTTAGGGAAAAATAGATCCAAACCAAACAACATGTGTTTGGCTGTGCTTGCACAGATGCGGTATGAGTTTTGTCTTAATGCGTAAAATTTAACTTGTAACGTTCGCTTCGCATAACATTTTTACCTATGTCTATCCATCCCACACCCTCACTCACATCTGGATCCAAAGACGTATCCAAGAATTTTTGTGAGCGATATCAAAATTTATAGAAATACGGAAATAATAACATCAATTATCATAATTCTAGACAAAAAATATTCTTAGTCTATTGGTTTTTTTAAGTTTCCAGTTAGTAAAGATCATGCATTTAATTCTACTTTATCACAAATTTTAACCATACAGGCTCTCTCAAATATTTTTCAAAAGAAAACGCTAATTGAGGTTTGAACCTCTAACCTTCTAGAAAATAATCAAGTGCATAACCAACACAACAAAAGATAATTTATGTCAAATAGTGTCATTTTTATCTACTTATTCACTTCCTCATAGTATTAATACATATATTTAGTAAAAAAAATTGATGAAGTAGTGTCGCGTGATATAGCTTCATTAGGCGTGCATCCGCCCCTGCCCACATCTATTTGCCTAGCCCCGCTTAGTTTTTTCTTCTTTATTTTGTTAGTATTATTTCTTTTTGATGGTTTGGTCGGAATTTTTCATGTCAGATGTCAGTAAAGGATTTAAGGTAAGTTCAACAACAAACTGTTTTACTAAGTTTCTTCTTTCTTTTCTCGGGCAATAGGCTGAGAAGAAAAAAAAATAGCTAATACCCCCTCCGTTTCAATTTATGTGAACCTGTTTGACTGGGCACGGAGTTTAAGAAAAAAATGAAGACTTTTGAAATTTGTGGTCCTAAACAAGTCCAAATGGGACCCAGTGTATTTGTGTGGTTATAAAAGCTTCTCATTAAGGGTAGAGTTGTAAGTTTAAGCTAAATTGTTACCAAATTTAGAAATGATACAT
This sequence comes from Nicotiana glauca, assembly GCA_026770625.1. NCBI lineage: Eukaryota > Viridiplantae > Streptophyta > Magnoliopsida > Solanales > Solanaceae > Nicotiana > Nicotiana glauca. Next base: position 54,698 of record MU777655.1, read on the forward strand.
TCTTTTTGAAACGGACCAAAAAAAAAAATAGGTTCACATAAACTGTAACGGAGGGAGTACTAAGTTTTAAGGAACCATCACATGCTATACTCATCATGTCTCAATTCCTTTGAATTTTTAGTCTTTGCTTTTGAGATGTTTAAGAACATATGACAACAGTTTATCATTAACTTCTCAACAGTAATTCACTATTTCAATTGTAGTGACAAAATGCATAAATTACTTCACATATAAATTTTATATAGAACAATTAAAACCACGAAAAATTTTCTTTTATTTAATTATATACATAACGTATTTTTTTTTTTTGAAGAGGTGTCAAGTGATAACCCTTGAATGAAGTATATAATGTAATTTTTTCGGTGAAAAATCTGAAGGATTTATCCATTACTTTTGTATCAGTGAGCGTGGATAGGCCTCAAATATTAACATAGGCAAAGAGTAGCATTTCATATCGTTCAATCAAATATTAACATAGTTGCCAGCCGTTTATTGTTGTGATATTTTTTGAGACCAATAATTTGTGGTGCCCAACTTTTTGGCAGTGTCTGAGACCTCAACTTCAATAAATAAACAAAATATCACACGTGTTATACCAAATGTTTCTTTCACCTTTTTGCTAAATTTGTAAACAAAAATAATCCAAAACAAAAAAACGGAAAAGGGTCAAATTGTCGCCCCTAGTTTTTTTAACATATAATGTCGTAGTAGCACCACGCGACAATCTAATGCCAAAAAGTTGTTGAATAGTTATCATGAGAATAGATAGTTTTTAAAAATTGGTCAAATATAAATAAGAATTATATTATTCATTTAATTAATAGATAACTAATGGGTTTAACTTTTATATTTGTCGAGCTTTAAATTGGGTGTTTCTCAAGTTTGAAAGACTGTGAATTCTCCCAAAAGTGATCGTATCCACGATTAACCTATTTTTATTCGTATTAAATATAGATCGGATAGTTTATCCGCTTTTTCATTACCCATTTTTAACTTGTCCAATATCCCATCCGACTCACTCATTTTCCACCCCTATGCCGTACTATCTATTCTCATGATAACTATTCAATAATCTTTTTGCATTAGTGTCACGACCTAAACCGATGGGCTGCGACGGGCACCCGGTACCTTATTATACCGAGTACCAACGTGACGTATCTTTCTTATTACATAATCATATACATGTGACATACGGGCCTAATAGGCCAACATAATCATTTATAAACTCAAAACATAGGCCGACAAAGTCGTACAATCTATCACGTATACGACATATGTCTACAAGCCTCTAAGAGTACATAAATATCATAAAGGTCGGGATAGAGTCCCGCCATACCAAACAATATACTCTAAATTATACTAACCAAACAAGCAACCCCGAAGTAAATGGAGCGCACCAATATCTTCCGTTGAGCTGATTGTCTACTCTAAGGGCTCTCGACCTATCTATCGGGACATGCGGGCATGAAACGCAGCATTTCCAGACAAAAGGGACGTCAATACGAATACTGTAACGAAAATGTAAAGCACATAAATAAATACAT
>MU777655.1:61281-86690 GCA_026770625.1 Nicotiana glauca
ACCAAGATAGTTGTGAGATCTCCGACCTTGGGTAATCCGGTGATGAAATCCAGAGAAACACTTTCCCAAGGTCTCTTTGGGACAGCTAGTGGTTCCAAGAGTCCCGCTAGTGTCAAGCGGTCTGACTTGTCCTTCTGGCATACTAGACAAGTTTTCACATACTGAGCGACATCATCGGCCATTTCAGGCCAATAATAAGCACGGCGAAGTAGTGCCATGGTGCGTTCTTCACCGGGATGGCCAGCCCACAGAATATCATGACATTCTGCAAGAAGAGTCCTCCGCAGATCTCCTCCTTTCGGAATATAAAGCCGGTTCCCTTTGACTTTCAGGAAACCATCTTCCACGTAGAACTGGCGAGTCTTGCCCTGTCCTACTAAATCAACCAAATACTGAGCAGCGGGATCCTTTGTGAGTAGATCCTGTATTTGGTCCTTGATGGAGGTGGCTACTTCGCTCCCCCTTAGGGTGCGAGTAGGTACACTGATGCTAGGTCAGCTCTTCGACTGAGTGCATCAGCAACATGATTGGTCTTTCCACTGCGGTACTCCAAGTTGAAGTGGAATTCAACTAGTAGTTCCTGCCACCTGGCCTGTCGACCGTTCAGCTTTGGCTGGGTCATGAAATGACTGACTGCTGTGTTGTCTGTCTTGACCACGAACGGGGTTCCCAGCAGATAGTGCCTCCATAGGCGTAAGCAATGTACGACGGCCAATAATTCTTTCTCATGGGCGGCATAGCGCCGCTCTGCATCTTTTAGCTTCCGACTCTCGTATGCTACGGAGTGCCCTTCTTGTATCAAGACTCCACCAAGAGCATAGTCGGATGCATCTGTTTTTACCTCGAAAGGCTAGGCCAAATTAGGGAGAGCCAAGACGGGACTACTAGACATAGCCGCCTTTAATGCGTTGAAGGCCTCCGCTCTCTTTGGTCCCCAATCCCAAGGTGTGACCTTCTTGAGGAGTTCTGTCAATGGCACAGCGATAAGGGAGTAGTTATTCACAAACCACCGGTAGAAGTTGCATAGGCCAAAGAACGCCCTCAAGGCATGGACATCCTTTGGTGGCGGCCAGTCTATGATGGCCTGAATCTTCTGTTGGTCCATCTTGATGCGTCTTTCCTCAATGACATGTCCGAGGAAGTCAATTTACTTCTGAGCAAAGCAGCATTTGGACAGCTTGGCATATAGTTCATGTTCCCGCAACCGAGCTAGGACCTTTCGCAAGTGTACTAGGTGTTCTTCCAATGTTTGGCTATATACCANTGCCCTTTGGGATCCGAACTTGCCAATAGCCTGTCTTGAGGTCTATCTTAGTGAACACAGTCGCACCACCCAGTCTATCGAACAAGTCTGCCATCAAAGGAATATGGTACTTGTTCTTCACTGTGATTTTGTTTAGAGCTCGATAGTCCACACAGAGTCGCAGGCTGCCATCGTGTTTCTTTTGGAATAGAACAGGGGACCCATATGGGGACTTTGAGGGTACAATGATCCCTGTATCTAGCATTTCCGTCAATTGTCTCCGAAGCTCGGTGAGTTCGGGTTGTGACATTCTGTAGGGCGTCCGGGCAGGTGGCTTCGCGCCCGGCACCAACTCAATTTCATGGTCCACAGTGCGCCTAGGCGGGAGCGGCTTTGGCATGTCTTGTGGCATGACATGTTAAAACTCCAGTAGTAACTCCTTCACGGGTTCAGGAATGGCACCCGAGGAGCGTTCTATATCTTCAATGCAGAGGGTTGCCAGGAACGTAGGCTCATTCCTTTTGACCCCCTTCTTCAGCTGCAAGGCCGAGATATTCTCAACGGCCATCTTCATGGGAAGACACGGGATAATGCAGGGCTTGGCCCCATTGGTTCCCATCATCAGTAGCATGTCTGCAAATGGTACAATCATGGTGTTGGTTTGCCTTAGGAATTCCAGTCCAACAATCATCTCAAAGTCATCTATGATCACCACTCGCAGGTTGAACTTTCCTTCGTAGGGGCCAAACTTCACCGGTACCTCTTTGGCTATTCCACCCACTGGCTGGGGAGGTGAGTTGATAGCCTTGACACTGCCTTTGCCTTTCCCTACAACCAGTCCAAGGCGCTCCACCTGAGTCGATGCCAAGTAGTTATGGGTAGCACCCGTGTCTATCATAGCCCGGATGGGCTTGCCATTCACCTTCATCTCGACGAACATTAAGGTCCTCTCCTGTTTAGGAGGAGTCTTTTCATTCGCCTTCTTTTTCCCTTTCTTCATGACTGGACGTGGGTCCTTCTTCTTGCGGATACCAGCACTGGTCTCCGCTAATGCCTCAGAGATGGAACCTACAATTGCATTGAAGGCACCTACTGGTTCAGTCTGGTCCGCATCGTCTCAGTCGTCATCCGTCCCATCATCAATAGCTTGATGGGCATTTATCTATGCATGTGGGCACTCATTGTTCCAATGTGGTCCGCCGCAATGACGGCATCCTGAAGGGGGTTTTCTTCCCCTGTCATTGTTATTTGAAGCGGCACTGTTGCTGCTGGAGGAAGGAGCTCTAGATTTGTTTGAGTTCCGATCTCCCCCACTTTTGCTTGGACCACCATTGCTAGGCTGCCCCCCTTTGAAACCTGTTCGGGCAGGCGGCTGAGCCCTGTCCTTCCGAGCTTCCATTTGATAGTCCCCAAGACATTCAGCTGCTTGGATTGCCTTGGGAAAGGTATCTACCATTTGTCCCTGTAGCTCCACGCGGGCATAAGGTTTCAACCCTTCCATGAAAGTGAAGAGTTTGTCCTTGTCCCCCATGTCGCGTATGCTTAGCATGAGTGCGGAGAATTCTCGCACGTAGTCCCGCACTGATTTTGTCTGGCGGAGCTCCCGTAGTTTTCTCCTTGCATTGTATTCAACATTCTCGAGGAAGAACTGCAGGAGAATAACTGCCTTCAGTTCTGCCCATGTCTCGAGGGCATCTTCGCCGGCCTTGATGGCTTCGTACTTCACCCGCCACCAAAGTTTAGCATCACCCTGAAGATACATGGCAGCAGTGGCTACCTTCTTAGCTTCCTCCAGATCCCCAATAGCATCGAAATAGTGTTCGACGTCAATGATGAAGTTTTCCACTTCCTTGGCATTCCTAGCTCCACTGTATTGCTTTGGCTCAGAAATTTTCAGTTTCTTTGTAGCGGAAGCGGAATTCACAGCACCTCCAATTTGGTTTCCACCTCCTCGGAGTAGGCCTTGTAAAGCAGCATTGACAACATTGAGCTGGTCTGTCAATTTGTCAATAGTTTGTTGCATGGCAGTCACCTTTTCTGCCTCTTGTGCCCTATGGGCTAAATCCTCGGTGCGCTCCTGTTGGAGCCCCTCGAATTTCTCAAAAATTTCGGCTGCCTCTGTGGCTGCCGTCTGTCTATCTCCCTCGGAGTCGCGACTGATGTTTTCAATGTCAACTTCGACCTGAGTCACCTTGCGGTCCAGGTCATCCAACCTTTGCAGTAGGCTGGTTCTTAGTTCAGGCACCGTATCCACAATAGACCGCAACGCCTCAATCATCCCTTCGATAGCCGCAATGCGGTCTCCATAATTCACCATGGTCAGAAATAGTGGTGTAATGTAAATGCATTCCCTCGTCCGATGTCGAGCCTAGGCTCTGATACCAACTGTTACGCGGCGCCTTCCTGAGATTCCTTAGAAGGGAAACGTAAGGCTAAGCAACTGATGTCAGTGTAGTTGCTGTCCGCCAACTGAGGTCCCCTCCGTACGCTAGACTAGATCGTCAGTGCCGCACGGGAAAACCAATGTCAAGAGAAATTGAGAGAACAGAAATGAGAATTGAGAATGAAAGAAAGCTTGATTGCATTAATGAAAGCTATTACAAAAAGCAAGGCGGTGTCGAGGGGGAGAGACACCAGTACAGAGAATTGTTGCTTGCTAGAAAATTTTGATTGCTTGATCCTCCCCTAATAATGCTTAAAAAAAATAATCCAAAGCTACAAGACTAGACTTGAATAAACTAGAGAAACATAATGGAAGTACTAGAAATAAAGCTACTCTATATTTACAATGGAAAGGACTTAGTTTTCTACAAGGCAGAAACAAGTCCGTTGTCAGCAGCAGCGTCTTTGGCATCACGGTCGGCGCACGCGGCATATGCGTGCGCGGCATTGTTGGAATCTGCCTGCGGCTGGGCGCTGGCGAGGGATATCAGTGGGGCGACAGAGGCACCTACGCGCTTGTCACTTGGCGCGGCCAAGACCACGGGGCCGTCCGTGGCGCTAGGCGTTGAGAGGCTTGCTAGGACGCCACGGGGCGCGCCCAAGGGGTCATGGGGCATGGCTGGAAAACCGCCCATGACAATAATGCCGTAACCTTTTCCCATGTCCCATATACATATATATACACATATATACGCGTATATAACGCCGTCTGGTCATGAGTCAATGCACATGAATGCAATGCATGAAAAATACGTTAATAAAATCTTTCGGAATTTCATAAGACCATTTTGTGTTGAGCAATATCATAAAGTAAACTTTTTTTTTCAACTTTCATATTTTTCTTAGACCCATGAAAGATGATAAAATATTACGACACATGAAAATTCAAGAACATTATCGATAATACTTCTATGAATAGAGTCATTTATGGAATTTGTGCATTTGCACGTTTTATTCGTATCGTATGGATCAATGATAAAAGAAAGAAGGGATAACCTTAACATACCTGGAGAGGCTGCTGCTTTAATACCTTCATTATCACCCTCGTAAATATAAGCTATGGGAAGAAATAACCCACAATTGCTCGAATTGTAACGTAAAGGGTCAGTAACTCGTTGATTTCGCTGAACACGTGAGGTCCTGTTTGAGGAGAAATTGGTCTGATTCTTGTGTCGTGGAAAGTGTTAATCCTTTGGTAACTAATGTCACTACAACCCCACCTGACATTTATTAAAACTTCATTCTTGGTTGTTTCTTTGTTAATGGATTTGAAGTAAAATTCCAAATCAAGTATGCATCAGACATAAGGACTTACTTTACACGTAAATGTCCTATAATCGCTTAATGGACACTAAGCCTATATGATTCCTTAGTCATATGTTTGGTAAGATTTCATCTTGCCACGTTTTATTTTGGAAAAATTATTAATCTTTATCCCCTTGCTAGTTAACTGGGTAATGTCCTATTACTCATTAATCAATTACCTGTAAAATTAAAAATTATTCCCACTTACTTAAAATATTACTCACTTTTCACATACTTTATACACTCTACTATTATGACCATGTTGTAACTTGTATGGTACCTCGTATCGTACTAGTTCATAATTATCGGGTATTTTAGCTCGGGCCGTATTTTATCCCAAAATGCCAAACTTTGGCAAAATTTGTTTTCTTTGACTTGCTCCCCCTTTTACCTTCATAAATTTACTAATCACTTGTGAAATAACATAATCCTTATAATCCCCAAATAATCTTTTCCTTGGACTGATGTCAATTACCTTACGACAAATTCAACGTACAATACTGCAGGGTGCAATACTGTCGTAATTTATTACTGCGATGCGTAACATCTCCGTAATATAATATTGTTGGGTAAAACACTGTCGTAACTTAATATACCCTCCGGTTCACAATAAGTGTCCAATTTGCTTTTAGCACGTCCATTAAGAAAATACTTAATTCTATACAAAAATACCTAGTATGACTAAATTATCCCTAATTAAACATTTAATGTGAGGAGTACGAAATTTTTTTAAGGATATGTACATAGGGGTTATTTTGTAAAAACAAATTGAATTTTTTCTTGATTATATAACTGGTACGCTTATTTTGAACCAAAATGAAAAAGCAAATTGGACACTTATTGTGAACCGGAGGGAGTACTGCAGGACGTAATATCATCGTGATATATTACAGCAGAGGGTGACATCATCGTAACATATTACTGCAGAGCATAACATTGCCGTAATATAGTATTGCGGAACATAATATTGACGTAATATTGCGGGGTATAACATCATTCCCCTCTTTGGAACATTCGTCCTCGAATGTTGACTGATGCTCTAATCAATTTCGTAACTTATAGCTCTTGTGAATACGTTAATACTCTTCTTTACATTCAAGTAGTTGCTCTGCGAATAAATCCAATGTCTAGGGTATTCCCCCCTTTAGTCTTTTTGCTCATATCATGACCTGCAGTCGAAATCTTCCTAATCTTGCAACTTCTGTTACCTCTTGTCACACGGCCTGTATGACCCTGACTTTGTAGGTGCACTTATGCGATTCATCTTTCCTTTTTTCTTTTACGTTTTAGTCAATCTGTAGGCCTTACTTTGTATATACAAGGCTTAATAGGATGCCTCTCTGAGCCTTTATAGGTATATTGAAGTCCTTTGTTCGATACGTTGTTGGATTTATGAATATTGCTATATCTTAGCGCATAGGTTCGTTTAACCATCAGTATGAATTTACTGCCATAACTCTTACTTTAATTTATCGTTGCTGAGGTCTGCTACCAAGTCCCAGCTTACTCTCATTGCTCATTCCATATGCATAAATTTAAGTCCTTTAATGCTTCCTCATTATTGTTTATGTTTAGAATGACAACCTAATCTTATATTATACTTTGTAACTTTTGTCCATCCATTGTTGATTCACCTCAATATTGATCTACAATATACCACTGATAACTTAACCTTTTATGTAATATTGCTGCTAGGATTCACGTTTTATCGGGGAACGCCTGAAATAATTAGATTGATCCACCTAAGGCGATACCCTGCTTTCATAACCATACCTCACAGCATCCCAATGCTATTAAACTTGCATTGGTACTTTAATCCCATCCAATTCATAAGATCCGTTTCTTTTCTTCGTTGAATCATTAATCAATCGAAGGCCCAAACGTCTAACTTTTTTCTATCATAATTACACCTTCATTCTATTACCAGGGTGGCATTCTAAATGCTATTAGTCTTAAACTCCTTTGAGTTTATTCAGGCTATATTGAGTTTTGTATAATTTAGAGAAATCATATGCTCTTCTTGTTTTCATGGGTTTAATCCTGAGGACTTATCCATTTATGTTACCTTCTCACTCGCCCTTTCTTATCATTACTCTTGTCTTCTAGAACCTTGTCGCTTCACCATAAAATGGCTTGCGACCTACACAACTCTATTTATATTACTTTCAACCTTTCAACATGCTTGCACCATAGATTTCCTTATGTCATTCTGGGACATCAGGCGAGACATCACATCGTCTCTAACTCTTTTTTACTTTCATAATTAGCCTCCTCGATACCTAGAAAACATAGGCTATGAGATATGCTACTGACTATGCCGCTATCATTCCTGGATATTGAATCCCAACACTTCTAGCCTTTTATCCGAAGTATGGACTATTCACATATTCTGCCTTTGAGTATCTCGTATGTTGTTCACCTTTACATTTCTTACCTTAAAATCTCTCATCGTATTTTCTATCTCTTTCATGACCTTCCTTCCACATAGGTATAATTCACATCCATAACTTGAAGCTTTATTATAATTCTTACACTTCTGGTGCATACACAATCCCGTGGGAGTTTCATACTGACTTCTTATGAGGCTGATACTCTTCAGTTGGCTTCATCATAGAGCTATTCTAAAATATGGCTACTATACTATCTTTCTTATAGCTATGCTACTTAAGAGTGATCCTAAGGTCTATAATTCTTTCGGTCCCTCCTATTTTGCTTAGTCGATGTAACTCTTTAGTCTCCTCTTCTTTCTGATCAGCCTCTATGTAGGCTTAAGATATCTTCCGACCTATGGCTCCTGATATTAGTTATTACTTTAGCCTTTCAGGCGCTGAGAAATATTCATGATAAAATCCTTTAACAATTAAATCCTTTATCTATGACCTAGGCTCAATTCTTTCTTTTAACGTATACCAGAATCTTCTACGGGTGTATATGATACATGTATAAAACTTCGAACCCTTAAATGAGTTTGTAACATAACCAACTCTAGATTATTGATCGAATAATTTCTTTCGTTCCATTTTAGCTTTCTTTGAACGTAATCTATTACTTTTTCTGGTCCTTCTTCCCCCTTGTTGCGTCCATACTTAGCTCATCTTATTGCCTATACGTGCCAGAGTTTTCGTGCAACTCATATGATCTCGAATATTACTTTTAATTTTGCTTCCCGTTCATTAGTCATGGTAGGTGCCACTTTCTTTATGGAGGACGTACAATGTTTTTGTGAAACTTGTTGTTACAAGACCATTTCCTCTTTAGGTCACTGTGCTTAGGTTGAAGCCTTCTTCCTTATTTTCTCAGCTAGTCCTCCACTGTAGCACTTAGGGAGGATCCTCTGACTCTTGTAAACATGCGAGCTTATTATATCGTATTTCCGATAGAATTTTTGATGTTCGTGCTCACTTGTACTTATCCTTAATTAATTCACTATATTGGATTTTACTATCTTTATCTTACACGACCCGGTGTCTTGTATGTATCCTCTTGACTAGCCATAACTAGGCTCTTCCTGAATTAACTACTAACTACTCGTTATCCCATTCTCATGTAAATATTTCGCGAAATATTCCTTCGGTTATTTCCTTGGTCTTAACATACGTCTCGCACTAGCTCCTTATTTATTAATAATAGCTCGGGCAGGAACCTTTACTCCCTTTACTATTTCATAGTCACTAGAACCACTTAATTCTGACTTAATGCCACATCACTCCATATTCCCCCTTTAAGAGTGTATTAAAAGCTGAATCACGAGGATTTACCTATAGATGTTTTACCTCTTCATTTTTGGCGTCGTTTCTCAACATCAATGATCCTTACTCACCTCGTGGCAATCCTTCTATACCAAGGATAACAAATTCCTTTATTCGCGAGGGTGACACTTAGCGTAACTGAAACATACAGTCTCTTAAGCTTAACTTTGCTCATATTGCTTGCTCTAGAGAAGCGTCTCCCTGAATGACCATTCTCTGAATTCATTGTAAGGCCCCGTGAAATCCCTACTCGAAAACTCGGATCCCGTGGTGCCAATCCAGAAAAATGCAAGAAATGCGATCCAGAATGCGGCCGCAAATCAGAAATGCGGACTGCATATTTGCCGCAGAGTCCGTCAGAATGTTGGTTAAAATTGAAGTCAGCTATGCGGTCGAAATGCGGTCGCATAATCGAAATGCGTACCGCATAGTCGTCACATATTTTCCTTTTAATTTTGCGAGGGTCAGTTCTGCGGTGCACTTTGCAACTGCAGAACGTGAATGCAGACCGCATTCTTACCGCAGACTCGGTCAGAGTGTCCAGTTTCTGGGGTGCATTTTGCAGTCCATTATGCAGACTGCATGTTTACTCTGCGATCACATATTTGACTCGGGGCTCCAATTTTCTAATTTTTAACCCGACTTTTATATCGATATATCCGGTGTTATAGCTCATTTTAAGCATTCTTCTGAACATTTCTAGAGGGAGATAGAGGGTTCTTAGAGAGGGAAAGTCTCCCCATCAAATTACTCCATAAGATATGGCTAAATCCTTGAATAAAATCAAGTGAAGACCCCTAGACCTTCGTCTTAAGAGGTAATACTTCATCACCCCAACTCTTGTTTGTTTTATTCTCAGATATAAGGGGTCACTAGTGAGGTTATTCATGGGTATAACAATGGATTCCTTGCATGCATGTTAAACTTTAGAGTAGTGGGAGGTGGTGAATTAAATAGGGGTACAAAGTGATATAAAATGCTCTCAAAAAGGGGCCTAAGATCGTATTGCACCTCTAGGGTTTGTCAATATGCTTGAACCAAGCTAGAATCTCAATCTCATGTCTAATTCTCGATTTAATTTGTAATTTTTACACAATAGATCGAAGTGCTAAGAGTTCCGAAAATTTGTAAAAGAGCAAGGAAAGCTTTATTGAGGTATGTATGGCTAAAACTCCTTTTTTTATTAAAAATTGAGCTCCGCTGTCATTTACGAAAGTATGGTAAGAGTTGAATTGGCTAGTGTATTGATTGTTACTACGCATTAATTGATTTGCATATATCTATATATATTCATGAAGGATGTGCCTCAATGTGAATAATGTACCAATCTTGATAATTAGATAATGATGAAAAGTATAGTTATGTGTTAAAATACTTGGGCTATAAGCCAACATTGAAACAAAGAATTATTCATGCTAGCTATGTGCTCACTTACCTATGATTTGCAACTTGAATTATCCTTGATATATGTGTCTATGATCACAACTTGTAAAATGAATATTGAAAAGGGAAACCGATGTGGTGATGGTGGCCATGAGTGCCCAGGAATTGTTATGATATGTGTGGGATAAAGATTTGAAGGTGTTGACTAATGAGAATGGAGTAATGCCTCCAATGAGGTGACCTAGCCGATCGGGTCGTGATCGGATACCATGCCGCACACATGGTGGTAATATGCTGATATTGGATTCCGGATAAGGGAAATGAAATATTGACTGAGAGTAATGCCTCCAATGAGGTGACCTAGCCAGTCGGGTCATGATCCGACTCCGCTCAAGATGGCGGTGGTAATGAGAACAATGGTGAACACGTGACAGAAATGCCCTAATCTATGTTGTGGAAATTGTATGAAAGGTTATATGAATTGCTTCCTTGATTTGTCCATATTATTTGCTTGTATCTGTTTGATAGTTCTTTCTAGTAAAATGGTGTTTAGTTATTCATATCAGTACAATTCAAATGTACTGAGGTCCCTTTTGCCGGAGGCGCTACATTCATGTTATGATTGTAGGTGGTTCTATAGCATGCACTCCAGTCCACCGACAGTAGCACCTCCTCCACTTTCCGTCAGCTGTATTGGTGAGCCCCTTTCCCCTCGGGGCCCTGCGTGACTTATGTCGTTGTTCTTCCCGAAGTCTTATGTTTTGTATTTGTGTAAGATATAGCCGGAGCCTTGTTGCCGGCATTTCTGTATTATTCTTCAGTTATATTTAGAGGCTACGTAGACAGGTTATGGGTAGTGTCGGATATTGAAACTTAAAATAGAAATATTGATGTTTGGCAATGATGTATATAACTTGTAATACCCTTAAAGTGGCGAAATAAAGTTGCTAATGAAAATGAAATGGAAATCGTTAATTATATGTTGATAAAATTTGATTAATGGAGTCTATCCCTTATTTAATTATGAGTTGGGTTGGGTAGTATGTATGAAACCTGCCAGGTTTGCTCAGTCGGGTTTATTCGGTTGAGCGCCGGTCGTGCTCCTCGGATTTTGGGGCGTGACATTTATCATGAATCTCCTTCTGTGGTCCATTCTATTACCACCAGAATGAAATCTAAAATTACCATGATGCCGAGTACTTTCCAATCATTCGGTCCCTAATTCATAATGCTTCCTTATCTCTCTTCTCATTACTCTGCTAATATTTCTACATATCTCTTTTCTTGTGAAAACTTTAATACGACATTCTTTCGTTTTTAGCTTTCCTTTGCTCCATCCAGTGGCTCTTCAAGTTGCTTAACGTTCTCTCTTTACTAGGGACGCGAGCCACACTAAGGTAATATTTATCCCTTCAAGGCTTATAGTGCGTGTCTTTGTAGTACTCATATCCGGCTGCACTATTTTAGAGTGCACCATCTAGGTGTCTCATAAAGAGATCTATTAGCACATTTGCAATATCCTTCGGAAATGTCAACTGATGCAATCAATTCATCCATCATATCTTCTTATACTACTTTTGTTAACCCCCATAGGGCATATCTAGAAGGGGTGCGACCAATTGTATATACCTCTGTTACTATTGAATATAACTCAAAAAACTTATGTTCCTCTGCTTCAATTATAAACAATGTTAACCTTCATTAACTGGGTACGTCGTACCCTTTTTCACCTTGCTCCTTTTACTTGCTGAAACTTGTACTTATCTTCTTAATCTCTCATTGTCCTTCACCATAAAGATGGATAAGCATTCTTGCCTTAAGGCTTCTTATCAGGAAGCTTATACCTTTCACTACACCCATGATCTGCTAAAGACATAATATTTACTTATCGTAGGCATCATACAAAAATCCAATTCCTCTGATTCTGCTCTTCCACAACTATCTATCTTTCCAACTTTCGTTTCGGATGTAGGCATCGTCTTATTTCGAATAAAATAAAATTTCGTAACTTGGATTCTTATAAGTGAGCTCTACCACACGATCTAGAGTAAGAAGAAAGAGTGACAATCCTAAATGCCATGTAGCCTCCTACTTATAAGTGTGGTGCATAATACACCCATAAACAAGACTCTACTAGACACGGCTTGTAGATTCCCTAAGACAGAACTGCTCTAATATCACTTTTGTCACGATCCAAATCGATGGGCCGCAACGGGCACTCGGTACCTTACTCGATCGAGTACCAACGTAACGTATCTTTCTTATTACATCATCATATACGCGTGACATACGGGCCTAATAGACCAACATAATCATTTATAAACTCAAACACATAGGCCGACAAAACCGTACAATCTTTCATGCATACAACATATGTCTAGAAGCCTCTAAGAGTACATCAATGTCATAAAGGTCGGGATAGAGTCCCGTCATACCAAACAATACACGTCTAAATCATACTAACCAAATAAGCAACTCCGAAGCAAATGGAGCGCACCAACATCTTTCGCTGAGCTGATAGCCTACTTGGAGGGCTCTCGACCTGTCTATCGGGACCCGAGGGCATGAAACACAACGTCCCCAAGCAAAAGGGACGTCAGTACGAATAATGTACCGAGTATGTAAGGCACATAAATAAATACATAAGAGACATGGAAGAAATATAGAGTGCATGATTCAACCTGTAAGTCTAAATAATTTTGTAAATCATAAATTGTTTTTAGTGTCATGCATATGCATATGAATGTCATATCGTGCATAGGTACATGACATCAGCCTTTGCGGACATCTCATCATATCATATCGGCCACTGTGGACAAAATCATCATTGTATACCAGTTGATCAGGTGGTGGTGCGTATATAACGCCATAATCTTTTCCGTATCTCATATACATATATATACATACATATATTCGTGTATATAACGCCGTTTGAATCATATTTATATATATATATATATACGCGTATATAATGCCGTTTGAATCATATTTCAGCCATTGTAGGCAACATCATCATCATATACCAGCTGATCAGGTGGTGCGTATATAACACCTTAACCTTTTCCCATATATATATATATACGCGTATATAACACCATCTGGTCATGGGTCAATGCACATGAATGCAATGCATGAAAAGTACGTTAATAAAATCTTTCGAAATTTCATAAGACCATTTTGTCTTGAGCAATATCATAAAGTAAACTTTTTTTTTTAACTTTTATATTTTTCTGAGACCCATGAAAGATGATAAAATATTACGACACGTGAAAATTCAGGAACATAGATATCTCTAATTATACTTTTATGAATAGAGCCATTTATGGAATTTGTGTTTTTGCACGTTTCATTCGTATCGTATGGATCATACCAAAAAAAAAAGAAGAGATAGTCTTAACATATCGGGAGAGGCGGCTGCTTTAATACCTTTATTATCACCCTCGTAAATACCTTCGAAAATATAAGCTATGGGAAGAAATAACCCCACAATTGCTCGAATTGTAACGTAAAGGTCAGTAACTCGTTGATTTCGCTAAACACGTGAGGTCCTGTTTGAGGAGAAATTGGACTGATTCTTGTCTTGTGGAAAGTGTTAATCCTTTGGTAACTAATGTCACTACAACCCCACCTGACATTTATTAAAACTTCATTCTTGGTTGTTTCTTTGTTGATGGATTTGAAGTAAAATTCCAAATCAAGTATGCATCAGACATAAGGACTTACTTTGCACGTAAATGTCCTATAATCGCTTAATGGACACCAAGCCTATATGACTCCTTAGTCATATGTTTGGTAAGATTTCATGTTGCCACGTTTTTATTTGGGAAAAATTATTAATTTTTATTCCCTTACTAGTTAATCGGATAATGTCCTATTACCCATTAATCAATTACTTGTAAAATTAAAAATTATTCTAACTTACTTAAAATATTACTCACTTTTTATATACCTTATACACCTTACTGTCATGACCATGTGGTAACTTGTATGGTACCTCGTATCGTACTAGTTCATAATTATCAGGTATTTTATTCCAAAATACCAAACTTTGGCAAAATTTATTTTCTTTGACTTGCTCTCCCTTTCACCTTCATAAATTTACTAGTCACTTGTGAAATAGCATAATCTTTATAATCTTCAAATAATCTTTTCCTTGGACTGATGTCAATTATCTTACGACAAATTCTACTTACAATACTGCAAGGTGCAATACTGTTGTAACTTATTACTGCGAAACGTAACATCTCCGTAATGTAATACTGTCATAAATTAATACTGCATGACGTAACATTATCGTGATATATTATTGCAGAGAGTGACATCATCGTAACATATTACTGCAGAACATATATAATACTGCGAGATATAATATTGACGTAATATTACGGGGCATAACAATTAGATTGTCACGTGGTGCTACTAGATAACTATAATACAAAGTACAATAATTATTTTGTGCTGCATGGCACAAAACCTAACCAGTAACCACTTCTCATTTGCGCGTGAATCACTTTATTTAATTGTACTGTGTTTGTCCACCAAGCGCTTCGTTTTGCGTGATTTTATGTATAATTAAGTTAAAATTAAACCAGTTAATGCAATTTCTTAAATATTTTAATCTAACTACTTAAGTTAGTCTTTTAAATATTAAATAAAATTAAACAAAAGAAAGCATTCTACCGTCGTTCTTTTATTAATTATCAGTTTTTTCGGTTTTACTATGCAATCATATATACCTAAGTTCAGAGAAGAAATGTGGTTCTCACACTAGACGTGCGGCCACAAAACCTAGTCGCAGGATAAGAATTCAAAAGCTCAGAGAAGGTGCAAACGACAAGTGTGAAGCTTGTCAAAAGTAAAGCCCCATAAGGAAAAGTGCAACCGCAAAAGTTGAAGTGCTGCCGCAGACGAAATTCTCTCCAACTAAAGAAGACAAGCAAAATACAGATCGCACATGAAATTGTGAGACCGTTGAACTTTTCTATGAGTATTTTTGTTAGCGAATTTTATGGCACTATAAATAAACAGAAAATATTTTTTTAGCGCAAGTTTTGTATTATTTTGAGCAGTTGCAATAATATTTTGTTGTTTTGGGAAAGTAGTAACTATTTTGAGGGAAGAATCATTAGTTTTATCAATTTAATCTTAGTTTATGGCTTTAATTTCTTCTTTGTTTTCTTCATTTTCTAGCATGAGTAACTAGATTTTTACTAGGGTTGTGTTCCAACCCTGGTGTGTAAACCTTATGGATAATTAATTTAGTGCTTGTTTATGATTATATATTTATTATTTAGCCTTGTTTATGCATTATTTCTAGAATTAATGGTTGCAAACATTGATTCATCGCTATCTGACTTGGTTCTTACTTGGGAAAGAAAGACATAGTCTAGGAAAACTTTGCTACCAAGAAATTGGACTAGTTAAGATTTTGGCTGGTCTAATTAAAGGGTTTGAACTAGAGATATAGAAAATTCGACTTGAGTTCATATCAATTGTTTGAATTGATACCCATTTGGACTTGAGAAAGTCAATTGGGTCTAATCACTCTATAACCGATAGGTATTGAGTGGGTAATTGAGAGTTGAAAGTTAAAATACACTCCGATCACTAAAACAAATATTAACATGATTTACTCATTAGGTTAGCACCTAGGCGAAAGTTACATCCCTAGGCTTTTTCCCTTTTGATAAAAAAAATCAAAAACAACAACTCGCTTTCTAGTTAGTTTATATTTGTTAGTGTTAATTAGACTTAGAAAACAAAAACTTTGTGTTGAAAGTATAATTGAGATATTTCACGCACTCTCATTAAATGTTTACTCTAACACCACTTATAAACTTCATGTGGAAGTCGATCCCAACTCTTGTTAGGTACTATTCTTCCAACGAACGTTTTTACCTACTATTGAGTGCAGATTGGACGTGGATCAATAGGGCAGCGCATGGCGTGTCGTGCCAGTGTATTTTTGTGGTCATATTGTCCCACTTCGGTTCGAAGAGGGTAGTTTCATCTGAACTCGTTCCTACATAGTATAAATACATCAAAAATACGATTTTTAGTGGACTTTTGACCTTAGGAGCTTTTGGAAAGCATTAGAAGCTTCACGACACGAGATTTCATCATCTTTCCATCAAGTCAATATGGGAGTTTGGATTGTAAAGTTGGATTGAAGTTTTCTTATTCGTTAGCTCTATTTGTGATGGCTTCCTCTATGATTTTAGAGTAGTTTCCCTTAGGTTCGACATGGTTTCGTGACTTGCTTGTTCTATATGGATTTGATTATTGTTTGATTGTTTGATTTTATTGGAAGAGCTTTAACTCTATTTGTGATTTTATTCATTATCGTGTTTAATCGAAAGAGGATCATAATATTGAATATTGTTTCAATGCATTCTTAATTTATTTTGGTACTTATTTAAAGTAATCGAAAGAGCTTTGTGATCTGCCTTTTGAATTAAGATTGAGAAATATTCGAGAGAAATTTCTCTTAGACCATTCTTACTAATAGATTTTTGTAAGTTTCACTGCAAATCATATTAGCTTATTCGAACGGTTTAGGTTTAATCGAGAGAGGAACCTGAGTCACAATAATAGGATAATAACCTGTTGAATTCGAGAGAATCAATAGAACAATAATAGTGAAATTTAACAGTGTCAATTCCAGGATAATAATCTTGCACTTATCATGTCATGACCCTTATTTCTCACACTGATAACAATCCAATTCTGCTAATCTCTAGTTCTTCGAAATTAGTTATCAGTTGCTTTAATTTTAGTCTTTAAGTGTAGTTCATAATCATCCAAGCAAAGTGTTAATCATCCTAAATAGCGTTAAACTAGAAATAACTCGAACATTATTTAAATCTAATCCCTGTGGAGACAGTTATTAAATTATACTATCTTTAGCTAGCGAGCATCAATTTTATGTTGTGTTTTGCACTCGTCAGCTAGCACTACATGCATAGTTATCATATAAATTACTTTTGTTTTCCTTTTCCGAAATTTTCAAAATGATAAGAACAAATATGCTACATATCTCCAAAACTAAAACACGATAATGATTGTGTTAAAACTTTTGTGAGAACTAAAATACCCCGGACACCTAATTAAATTTTTGTCGAGAAAGGTTTCCCCTTTTCTCCAAATCAGCAAATAAAATAATTACCAAAAGCGCTACCTAGTCACAAAACTAAATCCCAAAAATTTTCTAGTTTTTCAAGATAAATGAGGTGAACTTATAGTTACATTTTATATTTTATAGCAAAATAAGTATTTA
Organism: Nicotiana glauca; assembly: GCA_026770625.1. Lineage (NCBI taxonomy): Eukaryota > Viridiplantae > Streptophyta > Magnoliopsida > Solanales > Solanaceae > Nicotiana > Nicotiana glauca. The sequence continues at coordinate 78,680 of MU777655.1, forward strand.
TAGTATATACTATCATTGAGACATGAAATAAGACATGAAATATGCTATTTATGTTTTTCCTCTCTTTCTTTCAATTAGACAGCTGGACATACCTATTTTTAAGGTGATTGTCGTTATTGTATTCATGAATACATGTGAATACATACGCGTACAGTTGGACTTGGACTGTCCTGATTTTAGGCGCTTTTTGCTGCTGTGTTCATGAATAGAGCAGTGTAGATACATATGAATACATGCACGTACAGCTGGACTGCCCTGATTTTAGGCGCTTTTTGCTGTTGTATTCATGAATACATGGCGCGAATACATGTGAATACATTGTTGATACCCAATTTTTTCTGTATATTTTTAGTATGCAAAATACTTTTAAAATAGCATGTGTATATATAAGTATCTTTGATTGTTTTATTATTTTTTCTTAATTTTTTAAAGAATTTTTAAACCAATTTATTCCCTATTTATTCATTAAAAAAACCCAATAATATTTTCAAAATTATCATTTTTTGTAATTCATTTATTGGATTCTCATATTTATGCCAATATACAGCTAAAATAATTTTTTGTATATTTTTACAAATTTATTTAGTATTTTTAAAGCTAAATTGCATATAATTGTAATATTAGCCTCTTTTTAGATTTAATTGCGTTTATATCTATAAAATTAAGTCCAGTATTTTTAATTTGATAATTATGTACTATAAATCATTTTAACACCTTTAATTTATTTACAAAAATTATTTTTTATGAATCAAATAGGAAAAATTGGCTATTTAAATGTTAGCACCATTCTATTTCGATTATAGCCTAAATTGGACCCCAATTTGAGTTCCAATTACCCCGGCCCAATTCTCATTCAAACTCGACCTACAACCCAATTTAAATGACCCAACCTGGATCCCTACCTACTCCGCTCAATCCAGGCCGTTGATCAAAATGATCAACAGTCACCCGACTCCCTTACCATTTTTAACGCAAACCAACCCCCAAAACCCTACCATTTCTCACCATACGCCGCCTCTGAATCCCCCTCCTCTCTCAAATCCTCTCTACAACAACATCAAACCCTAGCCGCCGCCACCTTAATCTATCCTAATCCATGGCCTTCCAAGGTCATTGGAGACCTTTATTAGCCCTTCCATGGCTCCTATATGTTATCATTATGGCTTCAAGGCCAGACTATGAAGAACTCTGGTCCAGCCTTCGTTCGATTTTAGTTCATGGCCCTTCTCCGGGCATCTCTGACCTTTCTCCGTCCAGCCATGGCCATTCGAGTCAGACCTTTGACTCTCTTGGTTAGATCGATAGCTTTCAAGGCCTTTCTCGTCGCTTTTGGGGTTCTTCTGAAACCCTAATCTCTAAGGTTCTTTCGATTTCTTTCAGATCTGCTTCAGATCTATGCTTTCTTTGAACTTCTAAGCATTTTCTCGAAGTTTCCCTAAAACTTTGCTTTCAAAACTCTTTATCTTTTCCGATTAGGGTTTTCTTGTTAAGTTATTAAAAATCTTTTCTCTGATTTTTGACATGTTTTGCTATGTTTGCTCGTATTGTTCTTCTATTTGAGTTTGCATGATAAAAAATCCTAATTTCTTTTGGGTTTTATGAGATTATTTGTTAGTGTTTGTTTGATTTACTTTTTTATCGTCTCTAGTCTCGATTGGTGTTGAAAATCCTAATTTCTTTGGGTTCATTCGAGTTTCCGAGACTATTTGCTAAATATTGTCTTATTTATTTTCTTATCATCTTTAAACTCGATTAATGTTGAAAACCCTAATTTCTTTTAGGTTCATTCGAGTTTCTAAAGCAGTTTGCTAAGTATTTGTGTAATCTATTTATTCATCATCTTTAAACTCGACTGGTGTCGAAAACCCTAATTTCTTTTAGGTCTATTCGAGTTTCTGAAACTACTTGTGCAATTTATTTATTTGAAATTGCTCGTTCATGCTTCGAATGTTTGCTGTCTACTAACTTTGTGCTACTATTGCATGCTGTTTCTTTTGCCAATAGTTTGGCCTCGCATGTCCATCGTTTGTGCACTCTATTTATATGCTGAGACCCCTTCTTTGATTGATTCTCAATTTTGGGATTAATTTCAAAACTTTCTTTTACAAAACTCCAATTTCATTCACCTGTTAAAATTAATTAGTTTTTTCCTTATTCTGCCTTACTGAATCCCTTTTCCAAAATAAGTATGTTTCTGTACTTGGACTCTACTGTGTATTCAATATTTTACTTCTCCTTTTTATGGTAATAACCAATCGGCCTACAAACTGATTTTCTTTCCTTCTTTTAAACCTGTCAGCCCCGTTAAAAAAATAATTCCTCAATTAAAGGGGAATCACTTGGTTGATTGATTCTGATTGCTGATTATTTCCATGTGTGCATTAAACTTTATTTATTGCCTTATGTCTTACATGTTTTCAAAACTATAAATACTCACCTTCTCTTCTTTCAATGACACGAACACAAGGCAAAAAACACTTGAGTTCAGACACACACTCCACTAAAATCTCTCTATTTTCTCTATTGCTACTTGTATTGCTGCCTTACCTAGCCGGCTGAAAGCGAAGGCTAGGCTGTGGGAAGCTTGCTTATTTTTCTCTGCATTTATATCTTTACTGGTATGTTCTAATTAAGCTTCTGCATCAACAACAACATATTTCTTTACTGTCTCTTTCATCCTTGTTTGTCTTCTATTTGTATTTAACCAAGTTCCATTATTAAACATGATGTAATCTGCCCCTTCCTGTTCTGAATTAATGTTTCTATCCATTACTTATGAATCCTAAATCCCCATCCCCAATGTGATTAGTATCTGCGGTTGGTTTGGGCCATGATAGTATTGGACATTGATGTGCATGACCCAAACCTGACCCCCCTGGGATCATAACCTCCATGTCTCCTCCAGATGTTGTGTGTTCTGATTGGTTTATAGGCATGCTAGCACCATCTATTATTGTGCATGCCCAAAGCTGATCCACGCCTAAGTACATGGGCTCCTTGCAATGGATTTCCAACCCCTGACCCCCCTTTGTGTGAAGTTATTAACTCTCTGTGTTACTAATTACTGTCTCCCGATCACACTTTACCCCTCTTCTTTATCCCCTCAGTTTTAAAACTCTGTTCCTGCACTTTCACTATCTTCTTAGACTTAAGTTCTGTCCCTCTTGTGTGAGCCTTGCCTTGGGACCCATGAGCTCCCTCTAAACTTGTACACATAAGAGCTGACACTTCCACACTACACTCATCCCTATCTGGTTCTATGAACCTGGGTGTAAGCACTGCCCGAGGTCCTTTGAGACCCTTAGGGAACTCTGACATACCTAGGTCTGAGAAAGGCTTTGAATCAATGGCATTTGAGGTGGTTTATTCCATAACTCAGAGAGGAAGTCAAGAATCAAGCTTCCTCTGGTTGTAACTTTTATTTTGTACTGTTCTGATGTAATTCATTATTTCTGGTTTGTAATAATTTATAATAAACACTCGGGGTTTGGCTAGTGAAAAAGGGATGGGTAATTATGTATGCTCAAGGGTAGAAAATATACCTATAGGATTTGTGTTCTGAATGGTTCAATTCTGCATTTAGAAAGCATGCCTATAGGACTGATTTTAAATCCTGCATGTTCAATTCTGCATTTAGATACCATGTCTGTAGGATTTATTTTAAATCCTATATGATCAACTTCACATCTTGATAACCTGCCTATAGGACTTATTTAAGATTCTGCACGTTTGTTTCCACTTAGATATCATGCTTTAGGATCTAAATGGCTATAAGTATGTATCATGTTCATAGTGTTGAAATCAGTATAATGTATAAAAATCATGCTTATAGGAATTCCCAAATAGAATCCTGGCCGTTTCCATTCCATATTCAATATTAGATATCATGTCTATAGGGATTAAAATCAGCAATAGTAGATACCATCATCTGCATAATCTGCAACTAGTTTAATTTAAAATTAGTTTGACTCTGAACCAGTTTTTTAACCAACCTTCCTTCTTACATAAAGTCTAACCACCCAAACACTTAGGCAAGCCTTTGGTAATGATAACAATAAAAAATTGATTTCTCTTTTGTTAATTGCTACAACCAGCAGGCAGGCCTGATTCAAACTTCTTATCTGAGTTATGTAATAAAATGATCCTCCTCAATAATTAAAATCCTCTCTTCTTTAGTGTTTTAATCAGACCTTAAAAGTATGTGCAAGTCATGCAATTTATGTGTTTTGTTTGAGGAGGTATACATGAGCCTTTATCTGCCTACATACTTCTTCTAATATACAATATTATATGTTTTGTATGTCGCCCTAGATTTTTACCTTTTGAAACTAAAATCAGCCTAATATCCCTTCCCTTTAGGAATAGTAGTCTTAAACTACTCCGAGACTGATAGGAATGTGACGGGTAATAGCATGCAATAGTAATCGAGACCAATTCGCGCTTTAAATACCTTAACGGGGTGGGAAGGGTAGATATTGATATGATGACCGGTGCACTAATACCACGTGTATTCCCTCTTTTGAGGAGTGTCATAACGAGTATCGCATTGATGTGATCCATATTAAATATAAACCTATGACTCCCTTTCCCTTTATTTGCAAAACTTCTTTTCAAAAACTCTTCTTTTAATTGTTCTTCCTCTTACGTGTTTAAATTTAAATCCCCTAATATTTGAGCCCACACTTGTCTATTTGCTAAATTGCGAAAATTCACAATCAACTGTCTAGCTGGAAACCACACTAGTAGATCCTGGGGGGTGCCTAATGCCTTCCCCTTAGGATAATTTCAAGCCCTTACCCAATCTCTGATTGTTCAAATAACTTAGAATTGAACCCTATAGGTGTCCTAATGCACCTTAAATCATTAGGTGGCAACTCTTCAAAAATCGCAAAGTCCCTTTCCCAAAAGGAAGGAGTTGTCAAATACCAAATGTCATAAATCCGATTTTGCGAGAAAAAGGGGGCGTTACAGCATGGCGAATCCGCTGGAGATATTTAGGCTTTTACTATTTCAGACTGTTATTGTGAATTTGTACCCTCCCTTATGTGCAGTTACTTGTTTAATTCCTTTAAGCGCTCAATTTCCTTTTCAATTGCAACACTGACTTGTCTTCTTTGTTTCTTTCCTTTACTATTGCTTTAAATTATGAGCTGTTGTCATTACTTCTTTCTTAACGTGCAAATACGTGCCAACATGCTTTTAATTCTTGCAATATCATGCTCAACATCGTACTCCACTCGTGCCAAACAAATACCATAGCAACGCTTATAATGAGTGGTTGTGCTCTTCCTATATTATTACCCCCTAAATCCGAAAAAGGCATAGTTGCGGTAAAACCAGTCTATCAACGGTGTAGTCGACGGTTCCGTGCCTTTCTCCCTTGAGTTATCTGCTCAAGGGTACCAGTCTAAAACCCTATAGAAATCTTACTCTGTTTAAATTGTGCATGCATCATGGTCAAACCTAGCTGGGTCAGTTATGTTGTCCACATAATGATCCTTTAATATAAGCCTTGTCCAAAGTCCACTGGGTTTCGCTATACTCAAATGAACATCACCACGTTCTGTGCATTTATTTGGAGAACTAAATGCTTCATGCTAATTGTTGGTATTAAATAGTCGAGTTCGGTAGGGATAAGGGCCTAACCTTATTTGTTTTACAGAAAATGATGCGCGGAGTCCCTAGATTCGGCACGATCACCAACATCCACCCAAGACTATTAAGCTGGTGGAAGGATCTCCACTCTAATGATCAAACCCTCGTCAGAAAGTATCTGGGCAATCTACCTTCTCTCTTGGAGATCCAACCCAACAACAAGATCATAGAAGCTCTTACTTTGTTCTGGGATTGTGAGAGGGCTGTATTCCGCTTCGGGGACATTGAGATGACACCCTTGATAGAGGAGATAGGAGGATTGTCTAGTATAATATGGGAAACTCTGGGTTTGTTAACGCCTGAAAACCGCAAGAGAAGGGGCTTCCTCAAAATGATGGGTCTGAAGAAGACTCCAGAACTGACATGTATGAAAGAATCCTACATCCCTTTTGACTATTTGTATGAAAGGTACGACCACAATAAAACCTACCGTACCTATCCTGACGAATTTTCCATCACATAATTAGGACACATTCACCGAAGGGTCTTTGTATTCATGTTTTGCTTCCTGGGGTTGTGTCACGCCCCGAACTTGGGAGGCGAGACCGGTACCCAATGCCTCACCTATCCTTGTGTACCAACTTGCAACTAAGGGACTCTGAACTTATAATTTCATACTTTTAACCATAGGCCACATTGAGAGATGATGCCGAATGCTGACTAAATATCAATATAAAACTTTGCCGACAAGGCCGTCACATTTATTACAGCTGACAAACCAACCAAATATCCATACAAGGCCTGAAAGCCCAACATACTGCAGTAACTGACAAGATATTTCTACAAGCCTCTACTACTAGATATATTGTGATCGAAATGGCTCTCCGACCTACTCATGACATACAGGAGCGAAGCTACATGCATTCAAGGGTGGTCAACCCTTCGCCATAAGGTAAAATATTACTTGTTATTGATTAAAAATAGACTTTGAACACCCTTACATAATCCAATAGCAAATGTTTGAACACCCTTATTAAATTTCCTGGCTTCGCTACTGATGACATATATACGTATATATACAAGATATACATAAGGCTTTAGACCCAGAAACTCTGAAAGACATGGATCTTACCGATCAAGCTAAACTCGGGCAACACTTATTGAAGAGGCCTACTCGTCTGTCTATCTGACCTGCATGCATGAAATGTAGCGCCCCCAGAAAACGGACGTCAGTGCAAAATAATGTACTGAGTATGTAAGGCAATATACTGAAAGATGAAACTGAATTGATAATATAATAACTGCAAGTAGCTGGAAGTCAATGATAATCTGAAGATATGATTACCTGCTGATACTGACTCAATTCTATCAATATAGTAAGTAAAATAGTTGTCCGGCCCTATAAGGCTCGGTATACATATATATCTGCTATGCCGTAGTAGGCTCGCTCACATGCGCTCGCCATACTAGGCTCTGTATCTCAGCCACGCTGGCTCGCTCATACGCGCTCGGCCACAGTAGGCTCGGTATATATATATAACTCCTCTGCCGTAGTAGGCTCGCTCATACGCACTCGGCCATACTAGGCTTTGTAAATCGACCCATTGGGCTCACTCATAAGATATCGGCTTAGTAGGATCGGTATGTAACTTACCATCTGATCAGAGATTGCCCAATAGGAGCCTGCCCATCTATTATAGCTCGATGGTAACGAAAATACGTTTAATACTGTATATATATAACTTCTCTGCTCTCTTGACTGGAAGAAGGAAATACTCAACTGAATATGAAGTCCCGATAAGGAGAATATTATAACTTACAACACTAGGAAAATATACGCAATTTGCGAGACTAGCAAAATATACGTAAATTCCGGGATATGAATTTTTCTGTATGACTCGTTATCAAACTTGTATAATGACGAGATCATGCAAAATGAAGGAAGAGCTTAGCCTTAACATACCTGAGCCGATTCTCCCGACAACCCCTAATATACGTCAATTGTGACAACACGTAAATGCGGACCATTATAGGAAAATAATCCATATGATATTCTTGAGAAAGATTATACCGGGCTCCCTTAAAATTGTAAATCCTGTTACTATTATGTCGTATAACTTTGCATGTATTCCTTGTTGGAACAGTAATGTTTCCGTTCTTATCTTCATGAATTATTGAAGATGCTTAATGGATTGTTGAAGCCGTTTACATTGTTGAAAATGTTGAAGACGTTTCCTTCAATCGTCTTTTATGTACTGTAGCATTTACCTCATAGAAGTAATTGAGGAAAATTACAAGAGAGGTATTCACATGGTTATTTAAAAGGTGGTGAGGTATCCTATTTTGCTTATTATGTCTCTATTGAAGGCTTTCAGTCCAAATTTTTGAAGTGTTCACAGAATTGATTCTCTGGTTC
>MU777659.1:0-23250 GCA_026770625.1 Nicotiana glauca
AGAAAAATGCTCAAAATGAACTATAGCACCTAATATATCGATAGGGGGTCGGGTTTAGAAATTAAAAAAAATAACTCCACGATGTCGGTTCTGCTATAGAAGAATGGACCGCAGAATCGATATGCGGTCCGCAGAATGCATCGCAGAATTGACGCCCAAAACTGGGCTACACTGGCCCATTCTGCGGCCAAAATGCGACCGCAGAGTGAGAAATGCGACACATTCTGCGGTCGCAGAATTGACACAGGATATCATTTTCCAGCCTTTGGTAATTTNATTTGGAAACTAGACTCAAGGAGCTTTCATTTGATATACTATTCACCACATAAAACCTTATATATAATTATATATGATCGTTTAAAGTGGAGCCTTGTGCGAATCCATTTGGAATATTGGCCTGTTACGAGAATTTTCCCATTTGGCATACACTTAGGCCTCCATTTGGACCTCACATCACTTACCATAAGACTTACACTCATATTTACCAAGTCTAATTGCTGTACACCATGTTAATACCACATAAAACATTATAATTTGCCTACGTGACACCACGAAACCCTAGGTTACTTAGCGAAATTTTTCGGGGCCTTACACGTCCAAATCCCCTTGTACCCATCCAAGGTCGCCTGATCCAAGCCCAAACCCACCCAAAACATCCGGTCCAGCACCTCTATGATCCAAACGACGTAGTCTGCTCTTAGTTGATCTCAATCGTCTAGGTTGAGAGATCTAACGGATGAGAAGCCTGGATCCATTAATATATTAATATCCAAACGGACCCTACCCCCCTCAGAACCCCCTCCCCTTTGTATCTCTCACCTCTCACAAGACCAACCCTAACCCCGCCATCCACAGCCACCTGCCGCCCGCCGGAAATCCCCTACGGCGGCGATCAGCGTCCAATGACCCTCAAAATTATACAGAGCTTCTTCTCCCGTTCCCCATCACCAATCCACTCTTATTTTCCTTCAAATCCCATCTAAACCTCTCGAATCGTCAAAACCCTAGCGCCGCCATGGATTCCTCCGCCATGTCCGGCGGCGCCACCACCCAAACACCACCAAATTAACACCCTTGAACCCCCGTCTCTCCCTCATTCCAAATCCCCACTCATAATCCTTCAAACATCCCTGTAGCACCTCGAATCTCAAATCAAAAAATTGAGCCCAAGAGCCTAAAGATGGATTCGTACAGGCAAGTCGTCTCTAGAGTTTTTTGGGTCATTTCTGCTTTTTTGGCACGAAATAATGCCATTCGTTTGTTATTCACCAAGAACAAACGTTTGGCATTATTTTGGGGCTGAATCAGAATACCAGTGTCGAGTTTGAGCCTAGACGGTGAGTCCCTTTCATCTTTCTTTCATGTTTCACTTTAATTTTTGTTCCCTAATTTTCTAGGTTTATTCAGTTTTGTTAATGACATGTTTAAATCTTTGATTTCACTTCCTGTTTTGGTCATTTTGTTTAGTTTGATTAGGTTTATTTTAATAGCTCAATTAGTTTTCTGTTTGTTGGTGATCGTTCAATTAGTCAATTTGTTTCGTTCCTTTTAAGTTTTCTGAATTTTTTCTGGTTTTACTTTGCTATTTGGGCCTTGAGGTCAATACTGACCTCATTCTCAGGGAATCCTGCTTGGCCTGAATTTGAGACCATGTCTTTTGAGATATTGGGCCCATTTGGGATCCAATAACCCATACCCACTTGACCCGGGTTGGTCTTCAGGGTAAAAATAGGATAGCTAGGGGGTAATTGGGGTAATTCAATTAAAGAATCTTGTAGTAACAAAAAATAGAAGCCCCTAGAAGCTTCTAGATTGGGGTTTTAATTTGAATATCAGGATTTAGGTAGTATAACTTGGGTAGAAAGTCAGGATTCTAAGGACTTTTAAGCAAAAAGCTGAAAATTAAGAAGGACCTAAGGGGTAAAAAATAAATCTGAAATTGCCCTACTTGTTTGCCTATAAAAGGCATTGTATCCTTGCCTTGCAAGTCAGTTTTTCAAAGCCTAAAAATTTGGGAGCCTAGAGTTTTAGAGATCAGATTCTGAGAGTAAAAATCCTGCAAATTTGAGTGACCTAATAGCTAAGAAATCCAGCAAAAGTGAAAGGAAAACTACTGTTTCATTAGATTTTTACTGATTTCACCCTTTTCCAACTTCTGAAAATTGCTTAATTTCATACAAGTGGGAAATGGTTTAGATCTGTTCTTCAAGAGCTTTGGTTTAAATTTATTTGAGATGTTTGGTTGTTCATCCTTTTGTAAACTTGGATCATTCCTGGATTGGAGTGTTTTGGCTAGCTGATTACTGTTGATTCCTGTTTGTTGTCTCACTCCTGCTTATTTTCTTTGTCCAATTTCCAGGTACTCCTTGATTCTCTAGGAAATGATATGCAAACATACAAGCTAAGTTTTTCATGAAAGGATGACTACTTTCCCTCATGTCTTCAATGTCAAAATACTTGTTTAAAATTCCTGAAGTTAGTAGTTTAGTCTAACAGTGTTTAGCCTAGCCTATTCATCTTAGTGTAGTAGTAGTATTTTGAGAATCATGTTGCTCTTTCATCTCTGTTGGAAACTTGTATATTTATTAGCTTATTCGAACATTAAGGGACTGTGCATTTGGAATTTTATTTAAGCTATTTAGTTATGTATATCTTCAGTATGTGTCTAAGCCTATTTTGATCTCTAATTCGTCAATTTCATTTGAAGAGTTAAGAGTTCATTCAATTTAGAAGGCAATAGTTCATTTTCTAAAGTAAGATTCTGTGTTAGTCATGCTTGGTTGCAAGCTGTTGATATTTCGTGTAATTGGACTCACACATTTAAGAGATATAAAACTCTGTTGTTGTAAGTTAAAAGCAGAAGAGTATAGTTTATGAGGTGCAAGTATAAAGTCTATTAAATGCGTTTTCATGATTGCTTATAATCGTACTTTTGTTTCATGTGATTCAAGTTAATGGCTGTTTGTTTTGAAAAACTAGTTTAATGGTTTGACTTCGAGTATAATAAGCTAATAAGTTCTTAACTCAAAAGTATTTAATTAAATGATCTTCTGTTGCTTCCTTATTTTATGGCAAGCCTAAATCTGGAAATTAAACACCTGCGCCAGTCTTGGATTCGAATTTAAATGGGTTATATATGTTATTATCTGTGGCTAGTACCTGATGGCCATAATGTGAGGCCTGTATGGTATAGTTCATGGATCCCAGTCCTGGGCTGGCCTCAGAGTAATGTTTTATGGCCCAATCCCTTGTGCAGAAGTTATATCAGAACGGCAGACTCAATTTTAGAGCATTGGGCCTCTCTTTCAGGCCCAGCTGTGTCACACGTGTGTTTTTGTGTTGGGCAACCGGACTTTAAATCCACAGCCCATATTTAGCTCATGAAACCAATCTTTATGACTTTAGTCAATTAATAGGACCTTTAGAATAATTTTAGAAGAGCCATCTTAGATAATACAATAGTCTGTGGCCCTTCAAGCTTTAGTTGAATATCCTTTAAAAAATAAAATCGAGGTGCGCCGCGTCAAATTAAAAACTGCAACTGCGTGGCCCTCTTTAATTACTTACATTAAAATACTTAGAACTCGGGACGTGCCATTTAGTGAATTTCCATGGCCTCCCGTAAAGTTATCAACATGTTAGTCGTTTTAGGCGCGTATTTTAATAATCTATTTTCCTAAACTCGGGTGCACATTTATGTGACCCAAATCCAAATCTCAACGATATTAAAATATGTCAAAAATTACGGGTGCATTTATGTGATGTGGTTCGAGACGTGTTTTAATAACCTTGCAATTTTCCTTAATTAAATCAAAGCGGTAAATAATTTAAAATAGAATTATAGGTTGAAACATGTATTAAAATCAGGTAATAGAACAATTATGATAGTTTGAGCGACCGTGCTAGAACCACGAAATTCGGGGGTGCCTAACACCTTCCCCCAGGTTAACAGAATTCCTTACTCAAGAATTTCTGGTTCGCAGACTTCACTTGGAAAGTCAAAAATTTCCTCGATTTGGGATTCAAAATAAACTTGTGACTTGGGACACCAAATAAACTATCTCAAGTGGCGACTCTGATAAATAAATAATCCCACTTCGAATAATGTCACTTAAAGTGGAAAAATTCCCTTGCATACTATCTTTCAGAGTGGTGTGAAAAAAGGAGTTGTGACAAACAATAGTCACCACCTCATCATTACCGTTATTCAATTTTTTGCGTTTTAAGATCGTAAAACTAGAATTACGCCTGATTCTCACATTTTGTATGCTATAGCCCATGCCTTCTTCATGGGACCAGGATAATGGAACAGAATCTACTAAAATTTTGTCGGACCATCAAAAATGAACTAAAGAACAATAGTCACGACCTCATTATGACCGTTACTCGATTTTTGGCATTTTAGGGCCATAAAATTAAAATTCTGCCTGATTCACAAATTTTTGTGTGCTATAGCCCTAGCCTTCTGCATGAGCCAGAGCTACCGGATCCGGATCGCCTAATATTTTTGTAGCACATCAAGAATGACCTAAGAAACAATAGTAACGGCCTCGCCATGACCATTACTTACTTTTTGGTGTTTGAGGGCCATAAAACTGGAATTTCGCCCGCTTTCCAGATTTTACTATAGCCCACGTCATCTGCATAGGCCCGGGCCACCGGACCCGGATTGCCTAAAAATATTTCGGCACAGAAAAAATGACCTAAGTAACAATGGTCATCACCTTGCCATGAACGTTCTTAGTTTTTGGGTGCTTTAGCCCCATAAAACCAGAATTTTGCCCGATTCTTATATTTTCGTATGCAAAGTCCCACATCATCTGCATGGGCCCAAGCCACCAGACCCGGATCTCCTAAACTTTTTTGGCCCATAAAAAATGACCTAAGAAATAATATTCATCACCTCACCATGATTGTTACTCATTTTCTGGCGCTTTAGGGCCATAAAATTGGAATTCCTGCCAATTTTTAGATTTTCGTGTAGCCTACACCTTCTGCATAGCCAAGGCCACTGAATCCGGATCACCTAAAAAAATTTCGACCCAAAAAAAATTACCTAAGGAACAATAGTCATTGCCTTGCCATGACAGTTCATTATCTGGCGTTTTAGGGCCATAAAATTGAAATTTTGCCCGATTCATAGATTTTCTTTTGTTATAACCCACGCCATCTACATGGGTCCAGGCCACCAGACTCGGATCGCCTAAAATTTTGCCGCCAAATTAAAAATAATGTAAGGAACAATAGCCATCGCATCGCCATGATCCTTCCTTATTTTTTGGCGTACTTAAATTCCGCCCAATTCCAAGATTTTGCTATTGCCCACGCCATATGCCGCCCCATAAAAAATAACCTAACGAACAATAGTCATCACCTTGTCATGAGCATTCCTCATTTTTTTGCGTTTTAGGGTCATAAAACTGGAACTCCACCCGATTTCCATATTTTCATTTGCTTACAGCCCACGCAATCTGCATGGGCCCGGGCTACTGGACCTAGATCGCCTAAAATTTTGTTGTCCTATCAAAAACGACCTAAGGAATAACAGTCATTGCCTCGCCATGATCGTTCTTCATTTTTAGCATTTTAGGGCCATAAACTGGAATTTTGTTTGATTCCGAAATTTTGCTATTATAGACGCCGTCTGCATGGGCCCGGATCGCCTAAAATTTTGTCGGTCCATCAATAACGACATATAGAACAATAGTCATCGCCTCCCCATGAATTTTCCTTGTTTTTTGGCGCTATAGTTCCATAAAACTAAAATTCTGCCTGATGCCATCTGCATTCGGCTATCGGACCCGGATCACATAAATTTCTCCGACCCATCAAAAATAATCTAAGTAACAATAGTCGTCGTCTCACCATCATTGTTCCTCATTTTTGGCGTTTTAGGGCCATAAAACTGGAATTTTGCCCGATTATTAGATTTTCGTGTGCTATAGCTCACGTCATCTACATGGGCCCGAGCCCCGGGACCTGGATCGTCTACAATTTTGCCGGCACATAAAAAATGACCTAAGTAACAATAGCCATCGTCTCGCCATGATTATTTCTTATTTTGTGGTTTGGACCATAAAACAGGAATTCCGCCCGATTCCCTTACTTTCATGTGCTATAACCCATGTCATCTGCAAGGGCATGGGTCACCGGACCCGGATTGCTTAAAATTTTGTCAGTCTATCAACGACCTAAGGAATAATAGTTATCGCTTCTCCATGACCGTTCCTTATTTTTTGGCGTTTTAGGGCCATAAAACTGGAATTTCACCCGATTCCCAGGTTTTTGTGCGTTATAGCCCACGCCATTTGCATGGGCCCCAGCCACCAGACCGAATCGCCTAAAATTTATCCAGATCAGCCGAATTTCTGATGGACCCGTAAAATTTTAGATAATTCGAGGCTGGTTGCTCGAATTCATGCAGATGGCATGGACTATATAGGACACGAAAATCTAAAATATCATTTTGAATTTCTATTTTATTGCTCTAAAATGCCAAAATGAGGAACGGTCATGGAAACACAATGACTATTGTTCATTAGGTCATTTTTTATGAACCCACAAAATTTTGGCGACTTAGAGTTCGCACCCGAATTCATGAAGATGGTGTAGACATTAGCTCACGAAAAATTTCAAAATCGTCTTGAATTCCTATTTTATGGCCCTAATATGTCAAAAACGAGGACAATTACTATTGTTCATTAGGTCATTTTTTATGGGCTCACAAAAACTTTGGCGAATCAGAGCTCGTCGCCAGAATTCATGAAGAAATAGAAATCATCTTGATTCCTATTTTATGGTCCTAAATGCAAAAAAAAATGAGAACGGTCATTGTGAAGCAATGGCTATTATTCATTAGGTCGTTTGTGATAGGTGTATGGGTCAGAATCCGACTCCACGATAATTAACGAAGTTAATCCCGTCTTAAGTTAATTCACGATTAATAAGTGGTACGGCCACTCAAAATTAACGGTACTTAACCCTTATCTAATTCGATCAACAAGGCCACGGACCACCGCCATCATGAAGGCGCAACCCCAACGTGGTCAAGGCCACTTATTGCCAGCTCACGAAGCTCACAACTATAAATACTAAGAGAGGAAACCCTAGAATAGGGGCTTCTTCTTGGCCACTATTCATCAGAGAGAGAGAGGAGACATAAAGATACCCACATGATGGGAAAGGGAAAGACCATTGTAAGGCTCTGAACCTCTTCATGGAGAGACAGACCAAGACAATATTATCAATAAAAGCTTTTAATGTTTATTCTCCTAATTCTGAGTACCTATTTTCGTTTCCTTCATTTGGTTCAATGGATTATTACGGTTTGCTATGATTGTCCCGCGATTTATTTATATTGTTTTATACTCATAAAGCATATGATAAATTTTGAGTAAACAATTTGGCACCGTTTGTGGGGATTTCCTAGCAAAATCGCGTAGTTGTTCCCTGGACCAAAAGGAAAGAAACGCCGGAAAAAGGGAAAAAACAACCTAGCTCAAACAAGCCAAAGCGGCATATCGAACAAGGGGAACTCAAAGATCCCAAATCAAGATCCAAGTCCTCTCTCTCTGATCTCGGACAGTGCAAACAAGAAGAAGAACCCTCCTAAGGGAGGATCTCTGTAAGGCATCTCCCGCATTCCTGATACGGGCTCCGGACGGGAACTGGCACGGAGATATCTCAAGCCGAGAGTCACCTCAAGACAGCCTCCATACCCCGATCGGGAATACAACTTAAAAGTTGCTCAAGGTCTCGAATCAAAACCGAGCCTCACCACTCAATACCACAACGACTCAGGCTATGCGCCTTCGCCAACAGGTTCAACTATGGTTGAACCAAGACTCAGGCTATGCAACCTTAGCCATCAAAATTAACAAAGTTCAACAACAGTTGAACTGGGACTCAAGCTATGCGCCATCGCAAACGAGCTCAACTACGGTTGAACCAAGACCAAGGCTACGCGCCTTCGCCATCAAAATTAACAAAGTTTAACAGCAGTTGAGCTGGGACTCAGGCTAAGTGCCCTCGCCAACAAGATCAACTACGGTTGAACCAAGACTCAGGCTATGCGCCTTCGCCAACGAGTTCAACTACGGTTGAACCAAGACTCAGGCTATGCGCCTTCGACATCAAAATTAACAAAGTTCAACAACAGTTGAGCTGGGACTCAGGCTAAGTGCCCTCGCCAACGAGTTCAACTACGGTTGAACCAAGACTCAGGCTATGCGCCTTCGCCATCAAAATTAACAAAGTTCAACAACAGTTGAGCTGGGACTCAGGCTAAGTGCCCTCGCCAACAAGATCAACTATGATTGAACCAAGACTCAGGCTATGCGCCTTCGCCAACGAGTTCAACTACGGTTGAACCAAGACTCAGGCTATGCTCCTCCGCCAACAGGTTCAACTACGGTTGAACCAAGACTCAGGCTATGCGCCTTCGCCATCAAAATTAACAAAGATCAACAATAGTTAAACTGGGACTCAGGCGATGCGCCTTCGCAAATGAGTTCAACTACGGTTGAACTAAGACTCAGGCATACGCCTTCGCCATCAAAATTAACAAAGTTCAACAACAGTTGAGCTGGGACTCAGGCTAAGTGCCCTCGCCAACAAGATCAACTACGGTTGAACCAAGACTCAGGCTATGCGCCTTTGCCAATGAGTTCAACTACGGTTGAACCAAGACTCAGACTATGCGCCTTCGCCATCAAAATTAATAAAGTTCATCAACAGTTGAGCTGGGACTCAGGCTTAGTGCCCTCGCCAACAAGATCAACTATGGTTGAACCAAGACTCAGGCTATGCGCCTTCGCCAACGAGTTCAACTACGGTTGAACCAAGACTCAGGCTATGCGCCTTCGCCATCAAAATTAACAAAGTTCAACAACAGTTAAGCTGGGACTCAGGCTAAGTGCCCTCGCCAACAAAATCAACTACGGTTGAACCAAGACTCACGCTATGCGCCTTCGCCAACGAGTTCAACTACGGTTGAACCAAGACTCTGGCTATGTGCCTTCGCCAATAAGTTCAACTACGGTTGAACCAAGACTCAGGCTATGCGCCTTCGCCATCAAAATTAACAAGTTCAACAACAGTTGAACTAGGACTCAGTCTATGCGCCTTCGCCAACGAGTTCAACTACGGTTGAACCAAGACTCAGGCTATGCGCCTTCGCCATCAAAATTAACAAAGTTCAACAACAGTTGAGCTGGGACTCAGGCTAAGTGCCCTCGCCAACAAGATCAACTATAGTTGAACCAAGACTCAGGCTATGCGCCTTTGCCAACGAGTTCAACTATGGTTGAACCAAGACTCAGGCTATGCGCCTTCGCTATCAAAATTAACAAAGTTCAACAACAGTTCAACCAAGACTCAGGCTAAGTGCCCTCGCCAACAAGACCAACTACGGTTCAACAAAGACTCAGGCTATGCGCCTTCGCCAATAAGTTCAACTACGGTTGAACCAAGACTCAGGCTATGCGCCTTCGCCAATAAGTTCAACTACGGTTGAACCAGGACTCAGGCTATGCGCCTTCGCCATCAAAATTAACAAAGTTCAACAATAGTTTAACTGGGACTCAGGCTAAGCGCCCTCGCCAACGAGTTCAACTACGGTTGAACCAAGACTCAGGCTATGCGCCTTCGCCATCAAAATTAACAAAGTTCAACAACAGTTGAGCTAGGACTTAAGCTAAGTGCCCTCGCCAACAAGATCAACTACGGTTGAACCAAGACTCAGGCTATACGCCTTCGCCAACGAGTTCAACTACGGTTGAACCAAGACTCAGGCTATGCGCCTTTGCCATCAAAATTAACAAAGTTCAACAACAGTTGAGTTGGGACTCAGGCTAACTGCCCTCGCCAACAAGATCAACTACGATTCAACCAAGACTCAGGCTATGCGCCTTCGCCAACAAGTTCAACTACGGTTGAACCAAGGCTCAGGCTATGCGCCTTCGCCAATAAGTTCAACTACGGTTGAACCAAGACTCAGGTTATGCGCCTTCGCTAATAAGTTCAACTATGGTTGAACCAAGACTCAGGCTATGCGCCTTCGCTAATAAGTTCAACTACGGTTGAACCAAGACTCAGGCTATGCGCCTTCGCCATCAAAATTAACAAAGTTCAACAACAGTTGAACTGGGACTCAAGCTAAGTGCCCTCGCCAACAAGTTCAACTACGGCTGAACCAAGACTCAGGCTATGCGCCTTCGCCATCAAAATTAACAAAGTTCAACAACAGTTGAACTGGGACTCAGGCTAAGTGCCCTCGCCAATAAGTTCAACTACGGTTGAACCAAGACTCAAGCTATGCGCTTTCGCCATCAAAATTAACAAAGTTCAACAACAGTTTAACTGGGACTCAGGCTAAACGCCCTCGCCAACAAGTTCAACTACGGTTGAACCAAGACTCAGGCTATGCGCCTTCGCCATCAAAATTAACAAAGTTCCACAACAGTTAAACCAGGACTCGGACCAAGCCCCTTCACCATTGAACTCAGAAAAACCCAACCTCTAACGAATCAAGGCGCGGGTTAGGCACTCTCGCCATTTAAGTAAGTACGCCCAACTCGTACTAAGATTGGGGACATGTAAAGTTTGGCCCTGGTCAAACTACAAGGCCGTATTCTTTATCATCACGGCCAATAGTTCGACCGCGCCCGAACTGGGACTAAGGCTACGCACCGCTATCGCCAAGCAACGGCTCCGACTGGCTCACCCCGAGTCGAAGAAGAAAATTCATCAACAATCAAAAACTAACATGCCTACTAGAGTTAAACCCAAAGGCAAATCACCCCTTCGAACGCATACAAAGAAAAATCCAAAGGGGAAAAAAGGGAGGTACAAAACAAATACAAAGGCAAATAACGGAAAGAAGATTTCATTTATCTATAAAGTTAATTACGGGTCATTCCCGCTTACACCTGACCAAGGCCGGTCAATACAAGTAAAAAGAAGAAGAAAAACAAGAAACACCTAATCGCCAAACGGCAAACAAGACAAAAAAAATGCATAACACCTTTTTACTCGGCGCCATCCGCGCCACCATCTGTGCCATCATCAGCCTCTGGCGCCGCCGCATCAAAACCACAGTCAGTTTGGGCCTCACGAGCCTTTTGACGCGCTCCCTCGAAAGCAGCTTCGGCCACGATGTCGGCCTCCCACAAATTCTTATATACATCACGTTGGGCCTCAGCAAAGACCCAAAGTTCGTGAGCCTGGCTGGAAGAAGTGGCCTGGTCCCGCAGGCGCTGATTCTCTCCTTCTAAGGCCGTAATCCGGTCCGCCATAACCTGGGCGTCTTGCTAAAATACACTGATCCGCTCCTTGAGACTCGCTTCTCTAAAGGCTGCAGCAGCCCTCTCTAATGCCAGCTGGGACTCGTGCACGCAGATGGCTTCATTCAACGCCCCAGCCCTCGATGAGGCATCCCTCACCTGAAGCTCAAAGCTGCAACTTTACCCTCCAACGCAGTCACTTTCCCGCTCCATACCGTTGCGGCTT
This sequence comes from Nicotiana glauca, assembly GCA_026770625.1. Lineage (NCBI taxonomy): Eukaryota > Viridiplantae > Streptophyta > Magnoliopsida > Solanales > Solanaceae > Nicotiana > Nicotiana glauca. Next base: position 11,509 of record MU777659.1, read on the forward strand.
CTGCCGCCTTAACCTGGCCCTGGCGCTCACACTTAGCTACAGCCCTCTTCCCCACCTCGAGCTCCTCGTCCTTCCGACGGAGCTGCTCCTCAAGAGCACTTGTTCTGCCAAGTGCTTGATGCATCTGAAGCTCCTGCCTCGCCAGTTCCTCGACCAAGGCCCGGCTACGGGGATCATTCTTCACATGCACGTGCATCTCTCGGCAAGCGGACGTTGGCTCGACGGATGCTCTCCACCTCCAACAAATAAGACTGCAAAGAAAAGGCAACGATTAGGATAAAAAAACAAACTAAAGCAAAGAAGAAGCGAACTGGCATCATATTACATACCCTCAAGCCCATTACGACCACCTCATTCATTAGCCCGATATCCGTGACGTCCCTCAACAATGCATTCTCGGCCTCCGAGCATAGCAGCTCAAACTGCGGCACCAAACTTTCCCCTTGGAGCAATAAGTTCAACTCCGTGGGAACCTCGATGAAGTGAGACCTCCCCTTTGCGCGCACCGCTGAATTGGTGAAGCCTTCCCAGAACATACGGACGTCATCGGGGTCCAAATTAGATTCGGACTCATATTCATTTCCTACAGCGTACCTTCCCCCTTCCACCACTGGCGAAGTAGAATTACCCGCTGCAACCACCGAAGGAGAACTTGACTCGCCAACCTTAGCACCCGCTGAGGAACTACCTCCCGTCTCAGCGATTAGAACTACTAACGGAGTCGCCGAAGCGATGGTATCATCATGGCCTAAGCCAACCGGGGCAACCCCCATTGTTTTTTCACCCTCAAGGGCGAGCACCGCAGCTGCACTTTCTTCCGCATCCGTCGGAGGGGAGTCCAAATTAATCACCACAGGAGGAGCCGGCGTGAACACGACCCTACACCTTATCAATGGCCTCTCCTCCTCCCCATCTGATGGCGAGTCCTCTCTAGGGTGCACCACCCCCGATGGCCCCTCATCCCACTTTGCGACCCGTACAGGAGAAGGAGCCGCTAAAGATTCAATTGACGCCGCCCTCGGTACTAGGCACGGCACCGGCGCTGCAGTAAATCGAGAAATCGCACCCGGCCGGCGGAAGGCCAATTGAGGGGCCCTGACACGGCGTGCCCTCCCTGATCACGGAAAATCAAAGTTGATGAATAAAATTGAATCAAAGCGGAACAGAAGAAGAAATTAACTTTTCACCTGCAACAGGCCTACGGCCATGCTTCTCCCAGAAAGACACCCATGTGCGTATCCCCTCCGTATGGGGGAGCACGGCCTCAACCCACCCGCGTATCTCAGCTAACGGAGACACCGGTGGCTTTTCGGCTACAAAATTGACACGAGTTAGCGCTTACGAGCACAAAACGTAAGGAGGGGTAGAAAAGAGAATTCGACGATTAAAGAACTTACGTGCATGATTCCAAGCCTCTAGGAACCCAGTGGGGCACGCCACTAAATGTTCAGTCCTAATGTAAAAGAAGTGCTCAAAAGGGCGAGGGTCGACCTCATCATCCAATTTCGCAGTCAGGCCCTTCGACCCACGAGGGCACGCTTGAATCATGGTGCCACGAACTCTCTGGGGAGCATAGAGACTGAGCACATGTTGCAGTGTAAACTCCCTACCGGCCAGTTCTGCATACTTGATAAACATTGCTAGCAATTTGTAAAGAGAAGAGCAAGCTAACCCGGGCATATCCCGTAATAACGACGGAAATCAACCACCAGCGCTGGGAGCGGGATCTTAAACCCCAACTTGAAGGGATAGGCATAAAAGACGTAGTATCCCCTGTGGTCAGTGTGGACCCTCTCCTCACTTCTGGCAAGAATGACGGCAGCATAGCCGGGGATGAACCCATGTTCCCGTAGTTAGGCCATCCCAATTTCCCCCATCAACGGGGCTTCGTCCACCGGATCCTCCCCACCATCGATAGTGAAGTCAGTCATCAGGCCTCCGGGCCGAGATACTATCTCGTCGACTGATGGAATTTCATCGATCTCTACCTGTTCTGCACCCCCCATTACCGGAGATGGCCCTTCAACTACCGGAGAGTTGACCGGAAAATCCGTCGGAGAAACATCTTGAGAAGAACTGCCTGCCATTTTTGATCTACCAACGATAAAGGAACAAAGTTTGGTGGATAAGACGAAAGTTATAACGATCAAATAAAAAAGATGAAGGTGAGTTAGCAGGGAGAAAAAGCTTCTTCAGAATCACTCTCAGATGAACAATGAAAATATGAGAAGTGAATGTCTCAGCCCATCTTTATAGGCAACATAAATGGCTTTCGCGAAACCCAATAGCCATCATTAACTACATGACCAACCGCAGACCGGTTCGGTTCTGCAGAAACGTGCGTCATTGTAACAGGCTCCATGAAGCGGCTTTTCGGTCACCAACCGGCGTCTCACCTTCGAATGTATGTTACAACCTATGAACGCTGAGGAGATGTTCCGTGCGCCTTCAAAACTTTGGATGTCGCCAAATATGTAACAAGCGTACCCTTACTCCCCTCGGCCGCACCACACACGGCCCATTCGCCGTAGTCGACGGTTATGCTCCCAAACAAATGTGTGGATCAGAGCGTCACGAAGCTCGATCTCACTCGAATTAAGTTAAAAGGTCAAGTGCCTTCACCAAGAAGAAGCATTCAATCTTGATCGAATGACGACTTGATAACACGATAACAAAACACTAACGCTCTACAAGGCTAAGGGTCGTCGCCAAAGGGAATTCGGCCTCGACCAAAGCGACAGTCGACCTCCCTATCCGAGTTTCTCAAACCACAGTCGATAAAGTCCACTCATCAAGCTCGGCCAAGGCACAATCTCAATAAGCGGAGGGACTAACTGTATGGGTCAGAATCCGACTCCACGATAATTAACGAAGTTAATCCCGTCTTAAGTTAATTCACGATTAATAAGTGGTACGGACACTCAGAATTAACGGTACTTAACCCTTATCTGATTCGATCAACAAGGCCACGGCCCACCCGCTATCATGAAGGCGCAAACCCAACGTGGTCACGGCCACTTATTGCCAGCTCACGAAGCTCACAGCTATAAATACTAAGAGAGGAAACCCTAGAAATGGGGCTTCTTCTTGGCTACTATTCATCAGAGAGAGAGGAGACATAAAGATACCCACATGATGGGAAAGGAAAAGAGCATTGTAAGGCTCTGAACCTATTCATGGAGAGACAGACCAAGTCAATATTATCAATAAAAGCTTTTACTGTTTCTCCTCCTAATTCTGAGTACCTATTTTTGTTTCCTTCATTTGGTTCAATGGATTATTACGGTTTGTTATGATTGTCCCGCGATTTATTTATATTATTTTATACTCATAAAGTATATGATAAATTTTGAGCAAACAATATGCCAACAAAATTTTAGGCTATTCGGACCCCGTTGCCCGAATTCATGAAGATGGCGTGGATTTCAGCACATGAAAAATTGAAAATCATTCTGAATTCCTGTTGTCTGCCCTAAAACGCCAAAAAATGATGAATGGACATGGCAAAGCAATGACTATTATTCATCATATCGTTTCTGATGCACCCACAAATTTTTAGACGATTCGGAGCATGTTGCCCGAATTAATGAAGATGGCGTGGATATTAGCACACAGAAAATCGAAAATTATCCTGAAATTCTGTTTTATGACCCTAAAACGCCGAAAAATGAAGAATAATCATGACAAAATAATGACTATTGTTCGTTAGGTCGTTTTTGATGGGCAATTATTGCACTCATTTCGTTTGGTACATAAATAAATGTGAACTATTTGGCTCATGATTGATCATTATCATATTCCATTCTGTTAAAATGTCGCTTAATTGTCGTCTTAAATAAAGTTGTAGGGTTAAAAGTTTCTAAAGTTAAAAGTTGTGGAAATTGTTATGGCGATTAGACTCATCATCACCTGATGTATGATTTTGCCCTTGTTCCTTCTTTAACAATTAAAAAAAAAAAGAATATAGTGATTTTCTTCAAGTCAACTCTCCAAAAAGATATCATCTGTCATAGATCAAATGATTCAATATATACCCATTTCTTCTTATTTCCTGAAATAATTCGTGGTAAATAAACCAAAATCCGACATAAAATTCGTGAAACTTCTTTATCATCTTCCAACAAGTCCAATTTCTTTAGAAAAACTCTCTCCGAGGAAAGATATACATGTCAAATGAATTCACATTAAATAATTATCTATGCGATTGGAAAATATTTGTAAGAAATAAAAAAAAATACTCACCTCCCTCTCTTGAGGTTAGGGTTGTGCACGGATCAGATTGGATTTAGCACATTTCGAATCAGAATTTCGGAGTTCAGATTCTAGAAAATGCAATCCGAATCCGATCCGAATTATATCGGATTTTAAAGTTTGGATCGGATCGTATTTCGGATTGTATTATGCCTCAAAGTTGCAAACTAATATGTATATTTTCTTTGTAAAAGAGGTGATACATTAAGAAAATTTATGTTTATGCAATTATGAGAGTACAATGGTGTCAATATAGTTAAATCTAGCAATTGTAAAGGTAATAACTTGGAGAAAGATGTAATGGAAGTATTGACTATCCGAAATTAAAGTGTAGTATTTATACATTACCTAATAATTTCGAATTTTGGATTGATTCATATTAAAATATATCAATCCGAATCTTATTCGAAATCCGAAATTGAATGGATCGGTTCGGATTTCAGATATCTGATCCGAATGAACAGCCCTACTTAAGGTAGCTACATTTGTTAATTGTTTTTTTTTTTTGGTTTCTTAAGTCGATATTGACCTGCATATAAATCAGATAATCGATCATGGTGCCTTTCATTAGTAATATTTTTGTTTAACTGTTTTCTTATTTCCTTTTCTTTCTAAAAAATGATAAAGCTTTATTTTATAGGAAAATCTAGTGATTGTTTGACTTAAAATGTTATCGAGTAATATTTAAGCAAATCAATCAATATACAAGAAGGGGTAAATCGTAGCCAATCATAACTAATGCCGAATCAGAAGACAAAGCAACGAGACAGGAGATTTAATTGGGATAACATTTATGAAACTTTATTGATCAAAGAAACCGACCCTGCCTCTCCTTGGAGAGGTTCAGGAAATTACAATAATTCTATCATCCTTCAGAGCTTTTTCGAAATGAGCGATGTTCTTTGCTTTTTGGTGAGAGAGAGAAAAGGGAAAAGTCCCCTTGTGTGACTCTTCCTTCCTCTATTTATAGTCGAAGCCCTCGCGCTCATCACCCCCTATCTTAGTCGACCAGGTCGAGGGAGTAACACTACCCTCATAAGGGGAGGACTCCGACCTCGGTGCTTGCTTCGTAACTGGTACGGATTGGGCAAGGTCGAGTTCATTAGTCGTCGCTTAAGAAATAGATATTAGGGACGGGGTCGACACCGCAGTGGTCGAGTGGTCAGATTTTTAACCGATACAATTAGTCCCTCCGTCTGTCAGGGTCGTATTCTACCGATATCGACGGACGGACTATGTTTACGACGTCATCATATGACGGTTGATAAATGAATAGTCCCTTCATACGAACAGTCATAATGGCGCATGTTCCCGAGGAACTGAATCATTTTTTGCGCCTGGTCGGATCCTGATGGAGATCGTTAGTTTTCGTGCTCAGAGGATTTACGCCCTATAAATTGGGTGAGCCTTGCCCTTTGTCTTTCACATTTTCTTTTTGCCTGTCTTCGAGAGGATTTCCAGAATATTTATCCTCTGATCAATCTGAGCTTTTCCTTTGCCTCTTCTCTTTTAGCATTCTTTTAGTTTTCCTATCTTCCCGGTGGAAATCCTTCCTCTTTCTTTAGGTTGACGATGGCAGGAACTTCTTCTTACAATAATCTTCCGGCCATCCCGCCGGCAGCTGAAGACCACGCTCCAGCAGGCGGGGATTTAGACCCGATGGAGAATGAAAAGGTCCCTTCAATGGATGAAATTTTGTTCCATGCGGGGAGGGAGGTGGAAGACTTCAGCACCGACGGGGGCAGGGAGCATTCGGATATCAAATCCCTGATGGGGGAAGCTGGGATAAAGGAGCTGAGGGAGCGATTGGGCATTCCCAGCTACGTCGAGATAGTGCCCACCACGCAAGATGACAGGGTAAAGATAGACCGTCCTGGGTACTGCTCGTTCTATGCCTATCCCTTTTTTATGGGGTATACACTGCCGCTCCAGATGCTGGTGGTCGACTTCTGTCGTTACTACGAGGTGTGCCTCGCCCAGATTTCTCCTTACTTGTATAAGCTTTTCCTCATGTTCCTCAAATACGCAGAGCTAGCAGGTCGTGAGGTCACCCTAAGGCATGTGCTTAGCCTGTTCGCCACCCAAAGAAATTCGGGGTACTATGATTCACGCGCGTCCTCGTGGGTCAAGAGGCCTGGTGGTCGGGATGGATGACAGGACCAACCGCCGCTTTTTTGATAATTTTACCTTTGTGCGGACCGAGCATCTCGTGGCGGACCCAACTGGATTTCCGGCGGTGTGGAATTTTGCCCGTAAGTCTATGCCCTTGGCTGACGAAGTTCGTTTTGGTTTTACTCTCCTTATGCCTTGTGTAACACACAGACTTATTTTTGATATTTTGCAGCCGAGAAGGTACCGCCGCCTCCCTTAGAGGGGATTCGTGAATGGGTCTAGACCGTCCTGCCTCACACAATGGGTATTCGGACGTAGGCCCCTTACAGGTGAGATTGCCTCCTTACTTTCTGATCTCTCCTTTGTCTATTTCTTACTTTTCGAGCTTCGTTTGCTGTGATTAGGGAGGGTTCGCAGAGTCAGGACCCCTCAATTGGCGTTCCGTCGACCGGCTGCGGCTGCTCAGATAAGTGCGGCATCTACAGCTCGACCTTCGTCGAGGGCGACATTCGTGGAATCAGTGGCTTTCACTAGTCCGACCCGAGCTGCACCTCAGGATGAAGGCACATCTGGTACTGTCCGTTCCCGAACTGAATCGCCATCGACCGGGGAGGAAGACGGGCTGTTGAAGAGGCGAAGAGTGGGTTTCGAGATGGCTCCCCCGATGATGATTAACTTGGATTCTCTCCCGGCAGGCCCAGAGGGAGGTATTGCTGCAGAGTCTGCTGCCGAAGGGGAGCAGACGGTCGGTGCTGCTCCTGCTAGCCAGAGCTCGGAGGACTTTGCTACTGCTGCTGCTGCAGCTGCGCCCCGTTCGGAAATCTCTGCTGCGGATGTCGCAAGGCATCTAGATGTGGCGGAGTATCAATCCTTGGGCACTACTATCGTGAACTTGGGTGAACCGCCATCATCCTCGGCAGGTCGTGCCACACCGTCGGTATCGGAGAGGGGGGAGAGTGTGACGGTTGATGAGTATGAGTGTGAGTCCGACTTGGACCCCGATTACGTTCGAATGTTCGAGGAGGGCATTACCCATTCGATCGTCAATGTGGAGGGGTCGGCCCGTATTGTTGAGGTTCCTGCCGACATGAACCTGTTGGCCCATAGGGGCGAGTTAGTGGAGCAATTCAGCCTGCTGTGTTCCGAGGCCGAGAATGAGTCCTTGAGGGAGGTTCCGGACGTCGCGGTGATGGAAGAGGTGGCCGCGATGGGCTTACAGGTATGTTACATCAGACTTTTAGTCTATCGTCCTTTATTTCGGAGTAGGCATTTGTCTAACTGTTCTTCGTAATCGGGCGTTGGGAGAGGAGTTGGAGAGGAAGGACCGTGAGCTATTGCAGGTGCTCCGATGCAGGAGTGACCTCGAGGAGCGAATCCGCCTCAAGGACGAGGTACTCGAGGTAGGAAGAGGGGTCGCCGCAGAGTGCGAGTATCTGCAAGGCAAAGTGCGAGATCTGCAGCTAGAGATGGAGCAGAGCCGGGCCAGAGCTGAGGAGGTCGATGCTGAGTGGAGAGCAAAGCTGGCTGCCTTGGAGGGTAAGGTCGCCGATTTGGAGCGTACAGAGAGGGATGCATCAACGAGGGCGGCGGCCCTCGATGCGGTGGTACGTGTTCAAGAGTCCCAGCTAGAGTCAGAGAGCTCTACTGTGGCCCTTAGGGAGGCGAGTCTTGAGGAGCGAATCGACGAGATTGATCAGGAGGCCCAGGATTTGTCGGATCGGGTTGCGGTCTTGGAGGAGGAGAACCGACGCCTGAGGGCCTCGGATGGACCGTCTCGTGCCGCCGCTCCCCGCCAGGCTTACGAGCTTTGGGTCTATGCCGAAGCTCAGCTTGACATTTTTAAGAACCTGTTGGAGGAAGGCACTATGTCTGAGGAAGCTGTTGAGGGGGCACGCCAAAAAGCTCGTGAAGCCCGAGTCAGCTGTGGATATGATGTGGCGACGCCCGAGGCCATTGGTGGCGCAAGCGGTGGTGATAATGATGGCCCTTATGGAGGTGATGATGGTGACGGCATAACTGGCGCCGAGTGAAAAATAGTTATGTTGGTCTATTTCCTTTGGTTACGCCGATGAGCATTTGTTTGTTTGTCATTTTCTTCTTCGTACGTTTTACTTTTTCGGCCTGCTCGGACCGGATGTACGCGGCGATGGCCCGTATTTTTTGTTCTATTAATAAAGAATTCTTTTTCGTTATTTGCCTTGTGACGGAGTGTTCTTTATCGATCAGTGATCTGGTTGCGGGCGATGGACGATCGTCTTAGTTCGAATGAGGTCGAACTGTAATAATTTGATGGCGAAGGCACTTAGCCTGAGACCCAGTTTGAGCAAGATCGAACTATAATACTTTGATGGCGAAGGCACATAGCCTGAGACCTAGTTCGAGCGAGGTCGAACTATACTACTTTGATGGCGAAGGCACATAGCCTGAGACCTAGTTCGAGCGAGGTCGAACTATACTACTTTGATGGCGAAGGCACATAGCCTGAGACCTAGTTCGAGCGAGGTCGAACTATACTACTTTGATGGCGAAGGCACATAGCCTGAGACCTAGTTCGAGCGAGGTCGAACTATACTACTTTGATGGCGAAGGCACATAGCCTGAGACCTAGTTCGAGCGAGGTCGAACTATACTACTTTGATGGCGAAGGCACATAGCCTGAGACCTAGTTCGAGCGAGGTCGAACTATACTACTTTGATGGCGAAGGCACATAGCCTGAGACCTAGTTCGAGCGAGGTCGAACTATACTACTTTGATGGCGAAGGCACATAGCCTGAGACCTAGTTCGAGCGAGGTCGAACTATACTACTTTGATGGCGAAGGCACATAGCCTGAGACCTAGTTCGAGCGAGGTCGAACTATACTACTTTGATGGCGAAGGCACATAGCCTGAGACCTAGTTCGAGCGAGGTCGAACTATACTACTTTGATGGCGAAGGCACATAGCCTGAGACCTAGTTCGAGCGAGGTCGAACTATACTACTTTGATGGCGAAGGCACATAGCCTGAGACCTAGTTCGAGCGAGGTCGAACTATACTACTTTGATGGCGAAGGCACATAGCCTGAGACCTAGTTCGAGCGAGGTCGAACTATACTACTTTGATGGCGAAGGCACATAGCCTGAGACCTAGTTCGAGCGAGGTCGAACTATACTACTTTGATGGCGAAGGCACATAGCCTGAGACCTAGTTCGAGCGAGGTCGAACTATACTACTTTGATGGCGAAGGCACATAGCCTGAGACCTAGTTCGAGCGAGGTCGAACTATACTACTTTGATGGCGAAGGCACATAGCCTGAGACCTAGTTCGAGCGAGGTCGAACTATACTACTTTGATGGCGAAGGCACATAGCCTGAGACCTAGTTCGAGCGAGGTCGAACTATACTACTTTGATGGCGAAGGCACATAGCCTGAGACCTAGTTCGAGCGAGGTCGAACTATACTACTTTGATGGCGAAGGCACATAGCCTGAGACCTAGTTCGAGCGAGGTCGAACTATACTACTTTGATGGCGAAGGCACATAGCCTGAGACCTAGTTCGAGCGAGGTCGAACTATACTACTTTGATGGCGAAGGCACATAGCCTGAGACCTAGTTCGAGCGAGGTCGAACTATACTACTTTGATGGCGAAGGCACATAGCCTGAGACCTAGTTCGAGCGAGGTCGAACTATACTACTTTGATGGCGAAGGCACATAGCCTGAGACCTAGTTCGAGCGAGGTCGAACTATACTACTTTGATGGCGAAGGCACATAGCCTGAGACCTAGTTCGAGCGAGGTCGAACTATACTACTTTGATGGCGAAGGCACATAGCCTGAGTCCCAGTTCGAGCGAGGTCGAACTGCGATACTTTGGTGGCGAAGGCACATAGCCTGAGTCCCAGTTCGAGCGGGGTCGAACTATAATACTTTAATGGCGAAGGCACATATCCTGAGACCTAGTTCGAGTGAGGTCTAACTTTACTACTTTGATGGCGAAGGCACAGAGCCTGAGCCTGAGACCTAGTTCAAGCGAGGTTGAACTATACTACTTTGATGGCGAAGGCACATAGCCTGAGACCTAGTTCGAGCGGGGTCGAACTGAGATACTTTGATGGCGAAGGCACATAGCCTGAGTCCCAGTTCGAGCGAGGTCGAAATATAATACTTTAATGGCGAAGGCACATAGCCTGAGACCTAGTTCGAGCGAGGTCGAACTATACTACTTTGATGGCGAAAGCACATAGCCTGAGTCCCAGTTTGAGCGAGGTCGAACTGTGATACTTTGGTGGCGAAGGCACATAGCCTGAGGCCTAGTTCGAGAGGTCGAACTATAATACTTTGATGGTGAAGGCACATAGCCTGAGGGTCATATGTTGTATCCGTGTTACGCTCGTCTGCTTAACCATGGCATTCATATTGTTCCAGTATGATATTCAATTTCTCGTTTGCGGTGCATTTGCGTCGGTTTCTGGCCTGACACGGCAGGGAGGATGAGTGGGAGCTAAAGCGGGGGAAGGCTCCTCTATCTTCTCTATTTGGCGTGCTTCCGTCGATTCTGGTTTGAGCCGAGTTATCCTCCTGGTGCTTCTTTTCCTTTGATCCGGGAAGAACTAAGAGTTTTCGCTAGGAAATTACCTACAGACGGCGCCAAATTGTTTGACTTAAAATGTTATCGAATAATATTTAAGCAAATCAATCAATATACAAGAAGGGATAAATCGTAGCCAATCATAATTAATGCCGAATCAGAAGACAAAGCAACGAGACAGGAGATTTAATTGGGATAACATTCATGAAAATTTATTGATCAAAGAAACCGACCCTGTCTCTCCTTGGAGAGGTTCAGGAAATTACAATAGTTCTATCATCCTTCAGAGCTTTTTCGAAATGAGCGATGTTCTTTGTTGTTTGGTGAGAGAGAGAGAAAAGGGAAAAATCCCCTTGTCTGACTCTTCCTTCCTCTATTTATAGTCGAAGGCCTCGCGCTCGTCACCCCCTATCTTGGTCGACCAAGTCGAGGGAGTAACACTCCCCTCGTGGGGGGAGGACTTCGACCTCGGCGCTTGCTTCTTAACTGGTACGGATTGGGTAAGGTCGAGTTCATTAGCCGTTGCTTAAAAAATAGATATTGGGGACGGGGTTGGCACCGCAATGGTCGAGTGGTCAGATTTTTAACCGAAACAGTGATTCCAACATATCTAAAGACCTTGTTATCTTAAGTTCCAACAGGAATATTTGATTACTTTAGGTTATGAAAACTATTGCAAACTGAATATATCATATATCAAATTAAAAAATTACTCATTCTGTTCACAAAAAAAATGATATTATCTTTTTATAAGTAAATAATTTTACTTGAACTTCTTATGTACCTCGAATGATGAGCTTTTATCGGGG
>MU777659.1:33264-47968 GCA_026770625.1 Nicotiana glauca
ACCGCAAATTCTTCTTTATTCATATTTTATGTTTAATCTTAAGTTGTAAGATATACTTATATTCTAGTTTTGACATTTTGTCTATTAATTTGTCCTTTTTTGTGGTTTTATATTTTTTATATAATTTCTGTAATTTTGTTATTATTTTCTTTTCTTTTTTGTAATTATGATAAGGGTTTTTAGAATTTTTACTTGTTAATTTTTTATTATTTTTATCTTTTGTAACTGGTATATTATTTTTATTTGTATAATTTATAGAGTTTTGTTTATTATTTTTATCGTTCATGGCTCTAATACCATTTTGAGGGGTTTGTGGGTCGGATTGAGCTCCGATTAGCTTTTGTTCATAGTTTTTCATAAGTTTAGTATATTCAGAATATCTTTTTTTTTATCATACGTATTTGTTATCATATATTTTTCTGCCATTCTATAGAATTATATTTATATTTTTGTTTAGTGGATTTATTGTATTTATGGTTATTTTCATGTGGTAAATACTTTATTGTAGTATTCTATCTGTAATAGTTTTAGGTTTAATATTTCTGTTATATCTTGTTGCATATTTAACAGATGGTCTATATCTTTTGTTATTAAATAAATATTAATTGTCAATTTTAGTTGTTGTTCTAAAGTTTCTATTTTCTCTGTGATTTCTATCCAGTATGGTAAATATTCTTGATTTATCATGCTTAATTATAATATTTTCTTATTGTACTTCCAATTATTTAAACTAGCTCCATTTGTTCTATTTGAATTTAACTTTTCATGTATTCTTTAGAGTCTAATTTGTATAGGTTCAAATTTGGCAACCACGACAACGGATAAGCAAGACATGGGACGGAGTCACTACAACATAACGACTGACGGTCGTTGTGGCAAAGGACGACAACTAGAGGCGGGTAGATGAAATGAGATAATATTGCTAGATTAAACTTAGAAAGAGACAGGAAGAATATGCCTTTTGGATATTCTTTATGCTGTACTTTTTAGAGTTTTTTGGGAAAATGTACCTTATAAATAGGAGGAGATAGTAACAAGGAGGGATCTGCCATTTTTCGAGAAAACATATTGTAGAAAGACAAAGGGAATATACGAAGAAATGGTCTTATTCGCTTTACTCAAGCACATGTTTCTCAACTCTCATTCATAAATATCAAGATTCCACATTTATATCGGCTGCATATACCTTCACGTCATCAGGAAGAGGAGGCACCCAATCACACAATCATTGGGTGACAGATCCTTTTCATTATAACCATTATCATTTCTTGTATTCATTGCACCTTCAGGAAATTACATGTTTCTATCAATCACAATGTATTAAGTACACTAATTAGCGGTCCTATATTGTTCTCATTATTTTAGAATTCCACTCTATTTGATCTAGAATTTATTAAGCTAAACTGAGATCCACTCCATTAATTTATAACTAATTAGTTTAGAATTTATTTGCTCAAATAATTTAGTGTCGTCTGTGGGGAGTTTTTCAGTTGAAACTATAGTTCTTTTTAGATCATAAAAAGAACATCTCTTCCTCGTTTGCAGTGGCTAATAATGGCAGGAAAAGGAGATGCGAGGTTGAAAACGATAGCAGGTGTCACTACTAACATCTTGAACACCATCAACAAAGATGGCAGGGAAGACAATGAGAATGTGACACCAAATGCTACGTCTAGACGGAATGCTTCGCCTCTCCCCCGCAAAAGCGTAACTGCTTCGCACGAAAAGGAAGCCTCCACGTCAACAACGGAAGAAGCGCCACCGGCGGTAAAAAGACTACTGGAAGAATGCTAACAAGCACTCTGAACAACATACTCGATAAATCCGCCCAAAGGGAGAACAAAGACATTGCACACATAGATATCACGACAGCCACTGGCGAGCAGGATGCCCCCCCGAACAGGTAACACTTATACCACTGTTGATGCAGGTAATGATGCACTCGCATCCATTCTAAAGAAAAAGGAAGAAATGAAAAACGAAAACAAGGCGCTCCGTGATCAGATGAAGAAGAATCAAAAAAGGGTCGATAAGATATCAAGCGCCCCAAATTTGTTACTGAAATGGGACGTTGGTCGATTCATCGAACAACCGTACAGCGAGGAAGAAGCCACCCATGCCATTCCCAAAACCTTCAAACTGCCACCGTACCTGAGGATATATGACGACACTACAGACCCAAAAGATCATATCGTCCACTACGCCACAGCGGTAAAGGGCAACGATCTTTCAAAAGAGCAAGTACCATCAGTGTTATTGAAAAAATTTGGCGAAATCGTAACAAAGAGAACCCTAACCTGGTACTTACAACTACCAGCGCGGTCAATAGCAACGTTCGAAAAAATGGGGGACAAGTTCGTTACCGCTTATGCAAGTGATAAAAAGGCGGAAGCCAGGGTGAATGACATATTTGCTGCTAGAAAAACACCTGGCGATGGACTCAGGGACTTCCTCACCCGGTTTAATAGGGTAAGAATGAGCCTACTAATTGTATCAGAGGGGATGGCGGTAGCGGCCTTCCAGAACGGATTAAGCAGAAACGGGTCAAGAGCAACCAAAGAACTATTAAGCAGGCTCATGAAATATCCTCCCACCACTTTGAAAGAAATCCACAATGCCTATTGCACCGAGGTAAGAGCCGATGAAGATGACCTCAATGGTCCGATCCAATGGCTGATGACAGTTCAAGCAGAAATAAGGAAAGATCATAGTAGTGACGATCGAAGGGATCAGTTGGGCCCCTGTCTCAGCCGAGAAAGACATCATCCCTACATCAGAACACCCATCCCACCTCCCCCTCGGCACACGGATGGCCCTCCTCGGCATACCGGGACACAGAAAACGAAAGATGTATGCCTCCGCTCTTATCTACCGCCATTCATATGGAAAAATATCATATGCCACTTCGCCATCGCCAAAGAAATCAACTGCGATAATGGACCTCAGTTCACCGGAAAAAAGACAACCGAGTTCCTCGAAAAGTGGCGCATCAAGCGAATACTCTCCACACCATACCATCCCGCTGGCAACGGTCAAGCTAAATCCTCCAACAAAAAAATATTAAGTATCCTAAACAAAAATCTTGAAGACGTCAAAGGACTATGGCCAGAACTGCTACCATAGGTATTATGGGCCTACCACACCATGCCAAAAACAAGCACAGGCAAAATGCCATATTCATTAGTCTACGGGACTGACGACGTTATACCCATTGAGGTCAAAGAACCTATCCCGAGATACTCCAATGAAAACAAACCAAACAATGACGAGAACAGAAAACAATACCTTGATGAAGTAAAAGAACGGAGAGACATGGCTTATGTAAGGATAGTAGCCCAAAAACAACAAGCAAAAAGGTACTACAACAAGAAGGCCAAAATACAACCACTCAAAGTCAAAGACTATGTCCTCAAGGCCAAAACACAAGCAACCAAAGACCCAAAAGAAGGAAAACTGGGAACCAATTGGGACGGGCCGTACAAAATCACAGCGGCAGCAAGCAAAGGGGTATTCCAACTAGAAACAATGGAAGAAAAATTACTACAAAACAACTGGAATGTCGCCCATCTCAAACACTCCAACTTCTGAAAAATGACGCCCCCCAAGTCGTACTCTTTTTCCCTCACCCAGGTTTTGTCCCAATTGGGTTTTCTCGAGGAGGTTTTTAATGAGGCAACGAGGGGGACGTCTTGAAGTTCAAATATAATTCATCGCCCCACCTGTCGATGACCTCTCCAGGACGAACGATGATGGGACTAGATACAAGGAAACTTCTCCAATATACGTATAAAACTGACATGTACAATGGTCCAGTAAATAAATTAAAGCAGCATTTTTTTACTCCAAGATATTCTCCAACAGAATAAAGCAAAGCAACATTTTAATATTCGACCTTACTCTAATTACAACGGGTTAACATTTCGACCAACTCAAAATAACACCCCTACGGCCAAAGTCCATCGCCAAATGAAATATTGGACCTCGCTCGAATTATAACGGGCTAACATTTCGACCAATTCGAAATAACACCCCTACGGCCAAAGGCCATCGCCAAACGAAATATTCAACCTCGCTCGAATTACAACGGGTTAATATTTCGACCAACTCGAAATAACACCCCTATGGCCAAAGACCATCACCAAATGAAATATTCGACCTCGCTCGAATTACAACGGGTTAACATTTCGACCAACTCGAAATAACACCCCTAAGGCCAAACTCCATCGCTAAACGAAATATTTAACCTCGCTCGAATTACAACGGATTAACATTTCGACCAACTCGAAATAACACCCCTACAGCCAAAGGCCATCGCCAAACGAAATCTTCGACCTCGATAGAATTACAACGGGTTAACATTTTGACCAACTTGAAATAACACCCCTATGGCCAAAGGCCATCGCCAAATAAAACATTCGACCTCGCTCGAATTACAATGGGTTAATATTTTTACCAACTCGAAATAACACCCCTACGGCCAAAGGCCATCTCCAAATGAAATATTCGACCTCACTCGAATTACAACGGGTTAACATTTCAACCAACTCAAATAACACCCCTACAGCCAAAGGCCGTCGCCAAATAAAAAATCGACCTCGCTCGAATCATTTAATATACGTCGCCTGGACTACTTGACATCCGACATCGCCTGAATCACTTTATACAATCTTGTTCGAGTTACTAAGATCTACAATCATCTATGACAAAACATCACATGAGCATGGGACCCCCTCGCAACAAACAAAAATAACAATTCAGAGGTACACAAACAAAAAAGTAATTGTTCCATTACAACTGATATATTACAAAAGTTTTTTTTACAAAGGGCTCAAGGACGCCCTCACAAAAATAGTAAAGCAAAAAATGAATACAGCAAAGTCCTATGCCACATCATCCCTCGTGGCATACTCCTCACTATACCAAGAATTGGAGGCTAGCCTGTCCGCATCATCATCATCAACATCGTCACCGCCAGGCATACCAAGATCGTAACCATAAGCCTCACGAGCTGCACACGCTTTAACACGCACATCCCGAAGTTCTTTCTTGGAAACCTTCCACTTGGCTTGCAGGGACTTGTACATGTCAAGTTAAGCCTCGGTGTGAACCGACATCTCATATAATTCTTGTGGCACGATGGTATCAACCGAGGCATGAGACATAGAGGGTTGCGGCTGCCGTCGCGCTTCCTCCGCCTTCAAAGCAATAATTTGTTCGTTCAACACGGACAACTCCGCCTCCAGATCTTGGATTTGTTCCTCGATCTCACTACCTTGAGCGCGGATGTCTCCATCTCATTGTTCCGCTCAGACCTACAGATACGAATGGCGTCTTCCAAAGCCTCTACCTCAGAGACGGCAGTCGCCCTGCCCTTTTCAGCACGAGCCAATCCATCAGCATTAACACTCAGCTCGCCCCTTAGATCGACAGCCTCCGCCTCTCTTCGATCAAGCTCAGCAGTTAAGGTGGCCATCCGCGCTTGAAGGTCAGCGTTCTCGGCCATCACCCCCTTGCTCACATCAAACTCATCCTCCTTGGCCTTAAGAGCCACCTCAAGTTCACTACATCGGGCAATGGCCTTCGTCATCTCTTCATACCGCTCTTTTAGCTCTTCGACTTTTTGCACCAATTCTTCCTCCTTCTACTTAATCCCGTCATGGAAATACTAGATAAATTATTGTCCTGAGTGAAGATATTGGCCAATGAACGATGCTTAGTGCGATACTCCTTATATTTAGAGTCCACTTTCCCAAAAATGGCCGTCCTTCGCTTATCCCTCCGATCGCGCTCGATCTCCATGACGAGAGTCTAATATGCAGAAGAAAGAATGCCAGCTTAAGTAGATTACGTATAAAAAATGAATTCGAAAACAAAAAGAAGAGAGGAAAACACTTACTCACAAAGCCATGCCGGAAATACTCCGCGATAGCTCTACATCACTTGTCGCCTTAAGCACCGTACTCTCGGAAGTGGTGCACATAGGGGCAAACGTTGACATTGTCTGCTTGGAATTTGCTAACAAGTCGTAATCCAGGGGAATGACGATGTGTAGGTCAGGACCCTCCGTTCTCACTTCCACGCGAGTATGTTGCTCTAAGAAAGCTCGCACATATTCGGGATCGACGTCCGAACCCGAACAGTCGTCCTTGGCATGCACCATTCCACCCCCTGCGATAGCAGACGATGAACCACCCTCAGCAAATCGTACAGATCCCCCGCCTTGACAAGCCCTTTCGGCCCTAGGGGACCTCTCAGCCAAAATGGCATCTGCCATAAAAATGTCCCATGTGCCTGATCTAGGCGAGGACGCCACTCCTGAAGCAACAAATCCTTTATTTTCAAGATCGGTGGTGATGGACCTCCCAATATCCACCCTCCTCCTTTTCCTCGATGGTGATTCATCCCCATTGGAAGGCTCATCCACGAGGTGGTAGATAGGCCGAGAAGAGATCTCATCCCGTATAATGACTTCATAAGGAGAGTCCCTTATTGGTAAAGTTTGAGTACGATCTCCTCGGACGGACTCAGCTAATCCCTGCCGATGCGACGGCCTGGCGAAATGCCGGGACCGGAGCCTTCTTCTTGGAAATCCTATGACCTATCACCATGAAGAGGTCGTATCAATAAACGACGGCAAACAACCGAAGGTCAGCAAAAGGAATACTTACCAGACGGAACTTTCGGCCCAAAGCGTTTGAGGAAGGCGGGCCAATCTTGAGTCCTCACCACATGAGATAACACGCGAGCTACCCGATCCTCAATGCCAACGATGGGAAAGGGTGCACGTCTCTCGGCTGCACAGAAAAGTCACAGGTAAATAAAAATTAAAAAGAATGAAAGTAAACAACAGGAGTATTCTGCCAACACCTACGGTTATGATTCCACTGCTTTAGAAATCCAGTGGGGTCCGATACCAAGTGCTCCATTTTGATGAAGAAATATTTGAGCCAAAACTTTCGGCTTGCCCTGTCGTCCGTTCCAACCACCAAACCCCTGGTCCACGATGTCGTAGATATATCATGGTACCTCTATGAAAACTCGGGGAAAATAAATGTAAAAGGTGGTGAATGCCAACCTCACACCCAGCCAACTCCACATATTTCGTCAGCACCAGAAAAATCTTATACGTATAGGAGATAACTGTGCCAGGCAAACTTCATAAATCGACAGAACTCCTCTGCCAGCGGAAGGAGGGGAGGGTATGACCTATCACAAAAGGATACATGTAAAGGGCATAATATCCCGTACTGTGGACATCCACGAGGTCCCTCCCAGCTGGAACCATCTCGAGATAAGGAGGAATATTGTATGTAGACCGGAGTTCATTTATGTAAGTTGGCCCGGTCTCAGAGATCACCTGAACAGGGGAAGAAGTAGGCTCCTTGTGGAAAACGTTCCTGGACATAGGGTTTCTAGGGAGTATCTCTTCCACGATAGGGAAACTATCACCCTCCTCAACCTCTACATCCTTACTATCGGAAGGAGGAGCCATGGACAACGGAGAGGCGTCGAAAACCTCACCATGTGCACGGTGAGTTCGGGGCATCTTGATAACAGAAGGTGTGTTGGTAAACCTAAAATGAGGAATGGTGACTGAACGAAAAGATGAGAAGTAAAGCTACGGGAACTGAGCTAAAGAACTTATAAAGATAATCAAAGGGGGAAATGTATACACAAGGAAGGAAATGGCTATAAATTTCTGAAAAAACAAAACCTTCATCTATTTATAGGGTTGGATGGCGCGAAAATCGAAGCAAAAGATTGTCAGTGGCGCTAAAACAAAAGCAAAAAGCAATCAGACGTTGTCTCGGGAAGGTGTGTAATGACGACGCGCGTGGGAGTGACGTCACATCCTGATAACTATATCGATCAGGGTTCCGTGGGTTATTTCAATCTCTCGGCCTTGGCCAAACCGGCATAATTCAACAGCCAAATTCTCCAACGGAAATGAATGATATCCGTTTATCAAGGACTTGCAGGGCCACGACCTCAACAAGCGGAGGGACTAACTGTATAGGTCCAAATTTGGCAACCACGACATCGAATAAGCAAGACATGGGACAAAGTCACTATAACACAACGACAGACGGTCGTTGTGGCAAAGTACGACGACCAGAGGCGGGCAGCTGAAATGAGATAGTATCGGTAGATTAAACTTAGAAAGAGATAGGAAGAATATGCCTTTTGGATATTCTTTATGTTGTACTTTTTAGGATTTTTTGAAGAAATGTCCCTTATATAGGAGGAGATAGTAAACAAGGAGGGATATGCCATTTTTCGAGAAAACACATTGTAGAAAGACAAAGGGAATATAGGAAGAAATGGTCTTATTCGCTTTACCCAAGCACATATTGCTCAACTCTCATTCATAAATCTCAAGATTCCACATTTATATCGGCTGCATATACCTTCACGTCATCAGGAAGAGGAAGCACCCAATCACACAATCATTGGGTGACAGTTCCTTTTCATTATAACCATTGTCATTTCTTGCATTAATTGCACTTTTAGAATATTACATGTTTCTATTAATCACAACGTATCAAGTATACCAATTAACGGTTCTATATTGTTCTCATTATTTTAGAATTCCACTCTATTTGATCTAGAATTTATTAAGCTCAACTGAGATCCACTTCATTAATTTATTACTAATTAGTTTAGCATTTATTTGCTCAAACATGATTGATATCATTTTAACAATATACTACAATCCACCTCATTTATCAAAGTTTAACTTATTATGTTTTGCAAACCTAAGCATAATCTAAAAATGCAAGTAGAGAAAAATTAGTACTAGTATAATTCTCATTGTTCTACTCCCTTACCTTAACTTTTTCGCTTATGCTCCATAAACAAACTGACGTCGTACCCAAGACTTAAAAAATGCATCATTTTTAGTCCCTCTAAAAAATAATAGCCGATAAAATCTCTATATAATAGCCTTATTATTTCAATATTTTTTGGCTGTTATAGTGAAGCGTTGTTATAACAACAACAACAATAACAACGATGATGACGACGACAACAATAACAAATCCAGTTTGATTCCATAAATGGGGTCTGGTGAGGGTAGTATGTACGCAGACCTTACCCCTACCTCATAAAGATAGAGAAATTATTTTCGATAGATCTTCGGCTCAAAGAACAGTGAAGATAAAGCAACCAAGTAGCAAAGAATAGTAACAAAAATGTAACATGATAACAGGAGCGAATGCCGCATCATGTAATAATAAATAACTATAAATAGAAAATTACAAAAATGATCCTAGTACTGTAGGTTATCCTTGGAGGAACACACTACTATCTGTCAACCTACAACCCTAATCATCGACCTCCACACCATCCTATCGTGGGCCATATCATCGGTAAGCTGAAGCAATGACTTGTCCTGCCTAATTACCTCTCCCCAATACTTCTTAGACCTATGCCTTCCCTTCCTCAAACCTGCCATGGACAACCTCTCACACCTCCTGACCGGAGCATCTATATTTCTCCTCTTCACATGCCCGAACCATCTCAGCCTCGATTCCCGCAACTTATCCTCCACAGATGTCACTCCTACTTTGTCCCTAATAACTTCATTCCTACTTTCATCTCAGCATCCTCATTTCAGCTACTTTCATCTTCTGGATATGGGACTTCTTGACGGGCCAGCACTCAGCTCCACACAACATAGTCGATCTAACTACCACTCTATAGAATATACCCTTAAGTCCAAGTGGCACATTCCGATCATACAAAACCCTCGAGGTGAGCCTCCATCTCATCCACCCCACTCCAATATGATGAGTAACATCCTCGTCAATCTCCCCGTTGCCTTGAATAATAGACCCAAGATACTTGAAACTATCTTTTTTAGAGATGACTTAAGTAGCAATCTAGTAAATTGTTGTTGTAGAGGACATATATTATAACATAACATAAAATATCAATTCTGGAAAAAAAATATAACTTTTATAGCCAATTGTTATCATATAGGCATGTTGTTATAGAGATGTCTTATTGTATTTATAGGTAGAAGTTCAAGTTTAACAAGTTTTATCCCTTGAATAATAGACCCAAGATACTTGAAACTATCTTTTTTAGAGATGACTTAAGTAACAATCTAGTAAATTAAATTACCCTTTTTATACCTAAATTACCCTTAAAGTATCTTGGAATTTATAGACCATGGTCAGCTGTATAAGACCCCTTTACCCCTGTGTCCAAACTAACCTTATTAATTCTAAAAATCCCGATTACCCCACTGAAATTAACTATTAGGGATTAATCAGCTATACCCAAACATTATCAAACTACTAATCAAACAAATCCAAACAGGATCAAAACAGGATCAATACTAAGTAACAAACTAATCTTGAAACTAGTTAACCAAGGACTAAGAACAATCAATTCTGATTACTATTGAATAATCCAAATGTTTCAATAAACGACTAATATCGTAAGGTAATTACTGTACTAAGCAGCTACTTACTGAAAACTAAAACTATAGACTAACCTAAGATTGTGACTAAAAAGGAAAAACTAGCAGATTAAACTAAAGCGAACAAAATCAAACTAAAACTAATTATCACATATTCAGGTATACAAACGAGATTTAACAAATAAAAATAAGAACGAGTTGAAAGAAAAACTTACTGATTTTGGCTACTAACGATTGGATTTCTGGAATTGATTTTCGATTAATATTATAAGTTTATCTTTATAAAAATAAACTCATAATGTTAACTAAAATCAAATCGTGTTGATGACTTTAGGCGGCCAAAAACTGGAAACCCTAGATTGGAAACTTGAGGCGGCTGGTTGAGATTTGAGGGAAAATAACCTCGAATTTGTGGAGAAGGGGATGATGAGGCTATCTAGTGGAAGTTTGGAAGTATTTGGGTGGGTTTATAACTTTTGTTGTTGTAGAGAACATATATTATAACATAACATAAAAGATCGATTCCGGAAAAAAAATATAACTTTTATAGCCAATTGTTATCATATAGGCATGTTGTTATAGAGATGTCTTATTGTATTTATAGGTGGAAGTTCAAGTTTAACAAGTTTTATCCCTTGCTTCCCCGTACGCAAAACTTAAGTTTAACAAGTGTTTGTCCTCACTTGTTCCATTGGCAATACTTTTAACTTTTGACCTTAAAAAATTGAAGTGAAGATAAAAATCTCAACCATCCATTTTTACCGTGCAATTTCTGCTAACTTTTTCGCTTCAGCTAGATAAGGAAAGGAGTCTGAAACCTAAATAATGAGTTTTGGAATTTAAAATACCTTTATACATTTAAAAAAGAAATTACCTTTCTAACTAAAATACATTATTATATTACGTTTTAGTTTAACGACAATTTAGCTATATTTTTTCTGACACCGTAGACAAATTCAACTCTTTTGAACTGTTCTTTTTCTTAAATTTCACATTATGTCACTATCTAATCTACAATGTACACAAATCCAACAACTTTTTTTAGTACTGTTTTGTTCCTTAAATTTCACACAATCTAATCCACAATTCAACTTGTTTGTTCTCTTTCTAACTTTTTTAAAAACTCAACTCCTCTTTGCTCCCCACTTCCCGCTCTTTATGCCTTAAACCCCAAAAATGAACCGTTTTTTCTCCTCCTCCGCCATTCTCCTCCTTACATTTCTCATCTCCACCACCATCACCACCGCTACCGCCGCCGTCAACGACAACGACACCGCCGAACTCCTCCTCTTTCGTTCCCAAACAGACATCCACGGCACCCTCCTACACAATTGGACTCTTCCAACTAACTCCACCACTGCATGCACCGCCGCATGGCTCGGTATAAAATGCATAAACCACCGTGTCTCCGCCGTGATCCTCCCTTCCTTC
The DNA here is from genome assembly GCA_026770625.1 of Nicotiana glauca. Classification (NCBI taxonomy): domain Eukaryota; kingdom Viridiplantae; phylum Streptophyta; class Magnoliopsida; order Solanales; family Solanaceae; genus Nicotiana; species Nicotiana glauca. Next base: position 45,122 of record MU777659.1, read on the forward strand.
AACCTCCGTGGACCCATCACCGCCCTCTCTTCTTTACCTTTCCTCCGCCTTCTCGACCTCCGTAATAACCGCCTTAACGGTACTCTCACACCCATTACCCAATGTATCAACCTCAAGCTCATTTACCTCTCCAGCAACGACTTTTCCGGCGAAATTCCGCCGGAAATTTCCTCTCTCCACCGTCTCCTCCGCCTCGACATTTCAAACAACAATCTCGAAGGTCCAATCCCTAACCAAATATCAAATCTCACCCGTTTACTCACACTTCGCTTACAAAACAACGAACTTTCCGGAACCATTCCAAGATTCTTGAATTCACTTCAAAATCTTAAAGAACTAAACTTTTCAAATAATGAGTTTTTTGGGTCTGTTCCAAAGAGTTTATACAACCGTTTTGGCCAAAATAGTTTTGCTGGAAATGAAGGTTTATGTGGAATTGGCAATTTACCTCAGTGTTCATACATAGGTGAAACAGAATCACCACAAACAGTTCCTTCAAATCCAACTTCTTTACCTTCAACTGCAACTTCAACTGCAACAATTGAGGAACCGGGGAAAAAATCGCGAAAAGGGTTAAGTAAAGGAGGGGTAGTAGCAATAGTAATGGTGAATGTAGTAGCATTGTTAATTGTAGTGTCATTTGTAGTAGCATATTATTGTGGGAAATATTCAAGAGAAAGTTATTCAATGTCAGGAGGCAGTGATTGTGGGAAAAGAAGGAGTAGTTATTCAAGTGAAAAAAGAGTATATGCTAATAATAATGGTGGAGATAGTGATGGAACAACAGCTACTGATAAGAGTAAGCTTGTGTTTTTTGATAGGAGGAAACAGTTTGAGCTTGAGGAGTTATTGAGAGCATCGGCTGAAATGCTTGGGAAAGGTTGTTTAGGAACTGTTTATAAAGCAATTCTTGATGATGGTTGTACTGTTGCTGTAAAAAGATTGAAAGATGCAAATCCTTGTGCAAGAAAGGAGTTTGAGCAATATATGGATGTTATTGGGAAGCTTAAACATCCTAATATGGTGAAACTTAGAGCTTATTATTATGCCAAGGAAGAGAAATTGCTTGTCTATGATTATTTGCCTAATGGGAGTTTGCACTCACTTCTTCATGGTAATATTAAGATCTTTTTTGTAATGTAATCAGTCAATTGATACCGGCGTAACTCGTAAAGTGGTTGCCCAATTCCCTTCATCGGAAACTAATATTGTATATACTATACGAACCTCTTTGACTATACATTTTATGTATATATAGTAGATATTGAATCTCTTTATATACTGAACCTCTTTGCTGAAATTCCTAAGTGCCGCCGCTAGTATATATACTATATGTTGAATCTCCTTAACTATTTTATCTGTTAATTTTTCTATATTTGACACCCCTTAGTAAAAAATTTGGCTCCACTGTTGAATTTCAAGATTGTCTTTTCTGGGGGGTTTGTAAGAAGCTGATGTTGTGTTGTTTTCTTGATTTTCACAGGGAACAGAGGACCAGGTAGAATTCCATTGGATTGGACAACAAGAATTAGTTTGGTATTAGGGGCAGCTAGAGGGCTAGCTCATATTCATGAAGAGTATGCAGATTCAAGAATTCCACATGGGAATGTGAAATCATCTAATGTGTTGCTTGACAAAAATGGAGTGGCTTGTATTTCTGATTTTGGGTTGTCATTGCTACTGAATCCTGTTCATGCAATAGCTAGATTGGGAGGATACAAAGCACCTGAACAAGCTGAAATCAAGAGGTTATCTCAAAAGTCTGATGTTTATAGCTTCGGAGTTTTGTTATTAGAAGTGCTTACTGGTAAACCTCCCTCGGAGTACCCTTCACCGACTAGGCCACGCATTGAGGAGGAAGAAATGGCTGTCGATTTGCCTAAATGGGTTCGATCTGTAGTCAGGGATGAATGGACTGCTGAAGTATTTGATCAAGAATTGTTGAGGTACAAGAACATTGAGGAGGAATTAGTATCAATGTTACATGTAGCTATGGCTTGTGTTGTGCCACAACCCGAAAAAAGGCCTACAATGGTTGAAGTGGTTAAGTTGATTGAGGAGATTGGAGTTGAACAATCTCCATTAGGTGAAGATTATGATGAATCGCGCAATTCTCTATCGCCTTCCCTTGCCACCACCGAAGATGGACTGCCCGGTTACTAATTTTCGTCTTCTCGGGTGTTTCATAGTCCTAGTGTATGTTCAATTGCAGCATCTTACTGCAAATAGTAATGGACTTATGTTTCTTTATGGTATGTTAGTAGTTATATGGTTGCTTTGTGTTATTCCAATTATTGCATTTTATGGAAAGTTTGAAGATGGAACAAGCCTGAGAAGTGCAGGAATTGGTCCATTGTGTAGTTTTCGTTAATGTAATGTTAATTCTTTGAATTTCATTTATGTTCAAGAATCAAGATTGTGTTCCAAGGCAAAGCTTCAATATAGATAGCAAAATGGTTGGCATTGTTTGACTTCCAAATAAATGATAGGGCTATTTGCAGCTGAGTCAAAATATGGGCGCACCGCTTAAGGGGTTGTTTGGTTTGAAATGACTTATGCTGGGATTAGTTATTGCGGTATTATTTTTTATCCACTATTTGATATCGTGACATTTGCATAATTTCTAAGAAAAAGGTATAAATTATCCTGGCACTAATTACCCCACCAACTACAAGGTGTATAAGTTATCACGATACTAATTTTAATCCTGGGATAACTTATACCAGGTTTACTAACCAAAGAAAGTATTAAGATGGTACTAAATCTTTATACTAGTACTATATCTACTTATACCCCATACCAAACGACCCCTAAGTGGTTTTTTTTTTTTTTTTTTTGATTTTTTTT
>MU777659.1:48908-64541 GCA_026770625.1 Nicotiana glauca
TTTTTTTTTTTTTTTTTTGACTTTTTTTGCACATTTTAAGGAATTTCTTTAGCATTAATTAACAATGAAATTGACCATATTAATCTTAATTTGCTCATTGGAAATATAACAAATTACTCTTAGGCTCTTTACTCTAAGGACAACTTTGAAAAAAAGAAGTTAATTCTTTTTTGATATCTGAAAAAATTAAATATTATGGATCACGAAAAAAATCAAAAAAGTCACTTAAAATGAATCGGAGGGAGTACTTATTATTATTTGCTTTAACTTTACTGATGTTCATTTTGTAATTATAATCTCTCTCAAGTCATAAAGAAGAAATGTTACGTTAACAACCAGCATAAAAATAACATTATAATTTAAACAAATAAAATTCTCCGAATATCGAATATGAATAATTTGTTTATTTCAATTTTCCAACTTAATAACTCCATTGAGAATTGATTATATAATTTGCAGTGAAAGAGCTTATGGACTATTTAAGGGAGAAAATCTGTATTTTACAAGAATAATTGAATTTTCAAAGAATGAACTCAATAATTTTAATTTTCAACTATCTCAAGGACTAAACGAAATTATAGAGAAAAAAAAGATATCTGAGCATGTCATGATTTTTCTCAGTTACGCTAATGCATGCTTCATTATATTATAGGACCAATATTTGCTTTTCGTTTACCCTATGGCCTACTCGAGCATATGTTGTAGTATTCTTTTTCACTATCCTCAAAATTATAAGGAGCATTTAAATTATATCATATAATTTTTTTAAATTAAATTAATCAAATTCAATTAACTCTAAAATATGATTAACCATTATTTTTTTCTTGCATTAACGTTATACGCAACCATATTAGCAGCCTGATGTCCTGAAAGGTGCTGCCAATTTAAACACCCTAAACAACCCAAAGAAAACTACTTAATAAAAAAAAATCTTAACTAAAACACAATGACATTAATTATAGAATTTACCAAAGAATGGACTAGGGCTGTGTAAAATTTGGTAAATACCGAATTACCGCACCTAAATCGAAAATTTTGGTACTTGGTATTTGATATTTTGATATTCGGTATGGTATTTAGTTTAAATTTTAAAAAAAAAAATTGGTATGGTATTTTGTATTTAAAATAAAATACCGAAATATCGATATCGTACCAAAATATATATTATATTACACAAACAGATATTGTTAATTATAACATAAATATAAAAGATCTAAAATTTTATTTTCCTTTATTTTCCAAGTTCATCAATTAACTCTAAGAAAGTAACAAGATATTTCTAATGATAGAATTTATTGCTTTATGTGCAGTTTTCTTTCTCTAGGTTGATGTTTGCTGGTTTTGTACAAAAAATTTATCAACAAACATTTTTAGTTTTTGTGCTTTTGAGTACTTTGATTAAGATTATTACGGTCTATGACTCTATGCACTAGTTAGTTTTCAAACCGAATAAACCGAAGTTACATAACCAGAATAAACCGAAATCAAAGCAATATCAAATTTAATTAGGTACGGTATTGGTATAGCATTTCAAAAAATCGAATACCAAAAATATCAAATCGAAATATTTAAATATCGCACCGTACCGACCAAGAATATTTTAGCAGCAAAACGGTGTTCAACCGTTTGTGATAGGATTAAGAAAAAAGATTCATATTTAACCTATCTCAAATAATAATGGCTCCATTATCTTTTAGACTGTCAAGTATTCATAACTGATGTGAAAAAGCAGAACACAATTGATGGGCTGTCAAAGACTCTCTCTAACTTTTTTGGACAGCCTTTTATTTTTTTCCACACCAACCATTCCCAATTTCCCTTGGCGTGATTTCCGCTACCTCACTCTGCCGGTTTTCATATCTGATGAGTCAAATGACAAAATTTACTTCACATTGGATTGCCTTTTACCACGGCATCTGAGGATATTTAGGCTGTTCATAAAAATGATACCATAATGGCCAGGTAAAATTTTCCAAATGATTCGGAAAGGATAGTTTGGTGCACAACGCATCGCGCATTCATGTATGGTTCAGAAAAAGAGACGCACCTCAATGGATATAACGTAAACAACTTACTCTAATGTAAGCATTACTAGCTACTTTCACGGCTCGAAGACGTAGCTTATAAGTCACACTGAAGGAGCAGAATTTCTGCTAAAGTGATTCAAAAATGAAAAAAAAAATAAAAAAGTAAAAGAGATTATGGCTAGTGGGAATTGAACTAGTAACCTAAAAAGGTGTCGAACCTCCTTGACCATCGAGTTATATCAATGGGAATCAAAATATAATATACAGAGGTACAAATCGAATTTTGCCTTATATGTACAGTTAATTTCCGGCGAAGGGGGTTCACATTACAGCAACCCTTTCACACCACTAAATCTGCTCCTGATAGATCACACGAAAACAACTTAATCGTGTCTTCGAGTCTCCCCTTCAAATTTTCTAAATGATTGTTGTAAAGGTCTAAATTTGGCGACCACATTATTAGATAAGCAAGACAAAGGACGGAGTCGACCATGATATAATGACCGAAGATCGTTCGCACAAAGGCCGACGTTAAAAGCGGACAACCGAGATAAGAGAGTAACAGTAGCATAGATTCAGAAGTGGACATAGAGAATATTCCTTCGAATATTCTCTGAGTTGTACTTTTTAGGATTTTTTGGGGGGACTCTGCCTTTTTTAATTAGAACATATTGTAAAGGTTGACAAAAGAATATACGAAAAAGTTGTCTTATTCATTGATTCATTCTTGCACATGTCACTCATCATTTATCCATAAATCTCAAGATTTCATACCTTAGAAAACCCCTGATTTTTTTCGCATCGTCGTTAGAGAAAAGGAGCATCCCAATCATATAGTAATTGGGTGGTAGATCCTTTCTCGTTGCATTCCTTATCGTTATTAGCAATTATTACTCATGTATACTATCATATTTATTGTCAATCATAGTATATTAACTTTGCTATTTAATGCTCCTTAACTCTACTCGAGATATAAGTTCTCTATTTTGTTCGATCTAGAATTTATTAAGTTCAACTAAGAGTAACCCTCTCACTCATCACTAATTGGTTTAGCATTTATTTGCTCAAATAATTTGGCTTCGTCTGTGAAAAAAATTTAGTTGAAATTATTGTTCCTTCTAGATCATAAAAAAGACAATTATCTTTTCTTCGTTTGCACAAACTAACGATGGCAGAAAAATGAGATGCAAGACTAAAAGCGATTGCAGGCGTCACTACCAACATTTTGAACACCATCAACGAAAATGGCAGGGAAGATAACGAGAACGCGACGCCAAACACTATGCCTAGGCGGAGCGCTTCACCTCCCCATCATGAAAGCGTAACAGTTTCACGCGAAAGGGTAGCCTTCACGTCTACTGCCAAGGAAGCACCATCAGCAATGAAAAAATTACTGGAAGAGTGGCTGACAAGCACTCTAAACAACATGCTCGACAAACTCGTTCAAAGGGAGACCGGAAACACCGCGCAAATAGACACCACTGCAATCACTGGCGAGCAGCTCGTCCCTCAAACAGGTTTCACTTACACTTTTGTTGATGCAGGTAATGATGCACTCGCAGACATTCTGAAGAAAATGGAAGAAATGAAAAACGAAAATAAGGCACTCCGCGACCAGATGAGGGAACATCAAGAAAGGGTCGATAAGATACCGGGCGCCCCAAAGCTACTACCAGAACAAGATGTCGCTCGGTTCATCGAGCAACCGTGTACCGAGAAATCATCCCCACATGCCATTCCCCAAACCTTCAAAGCGCCACCTTACCTGAAGATATACTATGGTACTACAGACCCCGAAGATCATATCATCCATTACGTCACAGCAGTAAAAGGCAACGACCTTTCAAAGGAGCAAGTACCGCCAGTGCTACTGAAAAAGTTTGGCGAAACCTTGACGGGTGGAGCCTTAACTTGGTATTCACAGCTACCAGCGCAGTCCTTAGCAACGTTCAAGGAAATGGCCGATAATTTCGTCACCGCCCATGAAGGGGATAAAAAGGCGGAAGCTAGGGTGAACGACATATTCGTCATTAGGCAATCGCCTGGAGATGGACTCAGGGACTTCCTCACCCGACTTAACAGAGTAAGAATGAGACTACCAAATATATCGGAAGGGATGGCAGTAGCGGCTTTCCAGAATAGGTTGAATAGGAGCGGGTCGAGAGCAACCTTAAAGCTAATAAGCAGGCTCATGAAATACCCTCCACCACTTGAGAAGAAATTCACAATGCCTATTGCGCCGAAGTGAGAGCCGACGAGGACGACCTTAACATCCCCACTCAACGCCTGACATATGTTCAAACAAAGTCGAGAAAAGATCATCGTGATGATGACCGGAGAGATCAACCAGGCCCTTATCTCAATCGAGAAAGATATCAGCCCTACGTCAGAACAACCGTCTCACCGTCTCCTCGACATGCGGAAGGGCCGCCCAAGCCGTAAATAGGGACTCAACAAAACAAAAGAGGTATGCCTCCACTCTTATCCGCTCACAATTTATGTGTTTCCTCTTCAGAGATAGTGTAACGCACTAGAGAATCTTGGCACAAAGGTGAAATGGCCACAAAAGATGAAGTCTGACCCAAGTACTCAAAAGTTGAACGTCCTCTGTGAATTTCACCAGGAGTGGGGTCACAAAACTGAGGAATGCATAGCTCTACGGCAAGAGGTAGTAGACATGCTAAACCAAGGACACCTGAGGGAACTGATGAGCGACCGTGGATGAGCCAACTTCGTCCGTAGACGTAAACAACACCAGGGACCCCCAAAGCCATCCTCGCCTTCCCGCACCATCTAAATGATCATCAGCGGAGGCGATGAAGCAGCGATCAACCATGTGAAGTTCACCACTACACACAAACTGAAGTGGTCGATCACTCACGAACGGTATGATGACCTCGAAGACAGTATCATCTTCGATAAGTCAGATATTGACGGTTTGACTTTCCCCCATTACGATGCTCTCATTAGTACTTTGTGTATTTCAGATACTGATATGAAAAGAATAATGATAGACGACGAAAGCGGCACGTGTATTATCCACCTTCGAGTCCTCACACAAATGAGACTCGAAGACAGGGTAGTACCGCATTGCATAACACTAACAGGTGTTAACAATGCAGTTGAGCGAACCCCCGGAGAGATAACGCTGACCGTTTTGGCCAGGGGTGTCACCCTAGAAACAACGTTCCACGTCATGAACTAGGATACAACTTACAACGCCATCATAGGGTGGTTATGGGTTAACGGCATGAGAGTCATATCGTCAAGCCTATATCAAGTAATAAACTTCCCTACTCGATGGGGGATATTCAGCATCTGAGGCGAACAATGCACCACCCAAAAATGTTATTGCATCGCCTAAGACTGCACATGCACCCAATGACTAAAAGGAACATACTCAGAAGCATAGCAATCACCAAAATCGGGGACCAGACTCGACATGAAAACAGACGTCATCAGGGACCCCGACATCGTAGAAGCCACTGAGTCAACGGTAGAAGACCTTGATCCCGTCCAATTGGACAGCGATGACAGCAACAAAAAGGCTTACATCGGACACAAACTCTCAAAACCAGGTAAATTTTGCAAGTTTCTAATTGACAACGCCAATTTGTTCACTTTTTCCCATGCAGATATGCCAAGCATCCCGAAGGACGTTTCCACTCACAATCTGAACGTCGACCCACTCTATCCACCAGTGCACCAAATAAGAAGAAAAAATTCAATACCGCAATCAACGAGGCCGTCGGTGATGAATTATATAAGCTGCTCGCCAACTGTTCCATCCGAGAATTAAGATATCCCCAATGGGTCGCCAATGTGGTCATGGTAAAAAAGAAAAACGGGAAATGGTGGATGTGCGTATATTTCACCGACCTAAACAAAGCATGCCCAAAAGACTTCTTCCCCTTGCCTCACATCGACCAGCTCATCGATGCAACAGCAGGGCATGAATTGTTAAGCTTATTGGACTCCTACTCAGGTTACAACCAAATCCTCATGGAGGAGGAGGATCAGGAGAAAACTACTTTCAGCACCCATCAGGGAACGTACTGTTACAGAGCCATGCCATTCGGGTTAAAGAATGCAGGAGAAACATACCAAAAGTTGGTCACCAAGATGTTCAAAGACCAACTCGTCAAGACAAGGAAAGTCTGCATCGACGATATGCTAGTCAAGTCAAAAAGGAAACAAGATTACATCAATCACCTTAAAGAGGCCTTCGGTATATTAAGACGATACGACATGAAACTGAACCCCAAAAAATGCACCTTTGACGTAACCTCGGGCAAATGGTATCACAAAGAGGCATCGAAGTCAATCCAGACCAGATCAAAGCCATTGAAGGGATACTTAAAGTGTTGACCAGTAAGAAACAGGTGTAAAAACTGACTGGCCGTATAGCCGCCCTGTCAAGATTCATCTCACGATCATCCGATAGGTGCCATAAATTCTTCAACGTGCTGAAAAAAGACAACGGGCTCCAGTGGAATTCAGAATGCATCGAGGCCGTGAGGGAACTAAAGACATATTTGTCCTCACCTCCACTGCTCGCCAAAGCAGAACCTGACGAGCGCCTCTTAATCTACCTGTCCGCCTCAAAAATCATGGTAAGCATAATATTGATCTACTAAAATAAAGGTACGTAGTCTCCAATTTATTATATTAGCAAAACCCCATTCGACGCCGAAACAAGGTACCCCCACTTCAAAAAATTGACTTTAGCACTGGTTATAGCTTCAAGAAAGCTTAGACCCTACTTTCAGTGCCACCCCATATCGGTAGTAAAGACCTTCCCCTACGGAGCATCCTACATAAACCCGAACTGTCGGGAAGACTGGCCAAGTGGGCCATAAAATTGAGTGATCATGATATAATATATCAGCCGTGAACAACGATAAAATCACAGGTACTCGCCGATCACGTTGCCGATTTCAGTGCCAAAATAATATTCGAGGTCGAGCAAGAAGCTTCTCGTACTTCCCTGGGCAACCTGACCTCTGGGTCCTTTATACCGATGGCGCATCCAACGCCTCAGATATGGACTGGGACTCGTACTCGAATTCCCAACAGGTTAAGTTGTCCGCCAATCCATACGCTTCCCTGATATCACTAACAATGGGGCCGAGTATGATGCCAAAATTGCAGGATTAAAGCTAGCTCCCAAATATGGAGCATAACAGGTCGTCCTCATATGCGACTCGCAGATCATCGTCAACCAAGTTACAAGGACTTTACAAATCAAAGAGCAAAGGCTGCAAAAGTACCAGGCAGAAATTCATAAATTATTGCCAGAATTCGATGAATGTCGGCTCGACCAGATACCTCGAGCGCAAAACATCGAGGGAGATGGCCTCGCCAAATTAGAAGCAGCCACCCAAAATATCACTAAGGAGAACATGGTCACCCTCCTCTACTCGTCAATAGACCAACTTGATGTACATTCCATAAATTTGACTTGGGACTGGCACAACTGCATCATGACATATTTGCAGGAGGGAGTACTCTTGTAAGACAAAAATTAAGCCAAAAAGCTTCGAATGCAAGCAGCCAGGTACAACTTCATAAATCAATACCTATACAAGAGAATGTTTGGAGAGCCCTTGGCAAAATGCTTGGGGCCAAGACAAACAAGGCGCGTGCTCGAAGAAGTACACGAGGGTCACTATGGTGCCCATACAGGCAATCGAGCCCTCGTTAGAAGCCTCATTCGGGTAGGATATTACTGGCCCACTATGAAAAAGAAAGTCGCATATTACGTCAAGAGATGTGAGCAATGCCAAAAGTACGCACCTATGATACATCAAGCGGGCAAACATCTCCACTACGTCACTTTTCCATGATCGTTGATCAAATGGGGAATGGACATCGTCGGACCCCTCAAACGGGGCGAGGTAAGACACGTTTCCTTTTGGTTTTAACTGAATACTTTTCCAAATGGGTGGAAGCAGATCCATTCACCTAAATATGCGAGCAGGAAGTCATCACATTCATATGGAGAAACATCATATGCCGTTTTGGCATCCCGAAGGAAATCAGTTGTGATAATGGGCGCCAATTCACCGGGAAAAAGATCACTAATTTCTTCAAAAAATGGCACATCAAGCGAATACTCTTCACGCCATATCATCACGTTGGTAAAGGTCAAGATGAATCCTCCAACAAAATAATATTGAATATCTTAAATAAAAAGCTCAAGGACGCCAAAGGGTTGTGGCAAGAATTGCTACTAGAAGTACTATAGGCCTACCGCACCACGCCAAAAAATGAGCACAAGCAAAACGCCATATTCACTAGTCTACAGAACTGATGCCATGATACTTGTCGAAGTCGAAGAGCCTAGCCTGAGATACTCCAACGAAAGCGGATAAAACAACGACGAGAACAGGAAACAAGTCTTCCATGAGACAGAGGAACGAACATACATGGCTTACGTAAGAATGGTAGCTCAAAAACAACAAGCAGAAAGGTACTGCAACAAAAAAAGCCAAATACGGCCGCTCAAAGTTGGAGACTATGTTCTCAAGGCCAGGACACTAGCGATCAAAGACCCGAAAGGACACTAGCGAGCAAAGACTCGAATTACTTAATATTCAACTTCGCTCGAATTACAAAAGATTCGACCTCGCTCGAATTACTTAACATTCAACCTCACTCGAATTACAAAACATTCGACCTCACTCGAATTATGAAACACTCGACCCTGATCATATTACTTAACATTCGACCTTGCTCAAATTACAAAGCATTCGACCTCACTCGAATTAATTACTTAACATTCGACCTCGCGTGAATTATTTTCACTCGACCTTGCTCGAGTTACTTTAAGACCTACGATCGACTACACCAAAGCATTACACACAAGCGGCCGAAAAGACGGACTTCACCTCATAGCGAACACAAAAAAAACAATTCAGAGGTACACAACAAAAAGGTAATCATTCCACTACAACTGTTATATTACAAATTTTTTTACAAAGACGCCCTCGCAAAAATAGCAAGTCAAAACAGAAACAAATACAACGAACCTATGTCGCATCATCCCCCCGGACATACTCCTCGTTATACCAAGAATCAGAAGCGAGCCTGTCAGCATCATCATCGACATCATCCCCGCTAGGCGTACCGGGATCATAGCCATAGGCTTCACGGGCTGCATGCGCTTTAACATGAACACCTTCAAGCTCTGCCTCAGAAACCTTCTCGTTGGCCTTCAGGTACTTGTACACATCAAGCTGAGCCTCAGCATGAACCCGCGTCTCATACAACTCCCGCGACACGACGGGATCAACAGAAGTATGAGACGTGGACGGTTGCGACGACAGTCGCACTTCCTCTGACTTCAAAGAAACAACCTGTTCATTCAATCCGGATAACTCTGCCTTTAGATTTTGGATTCGCTCTCCCAACCTCGCTACCTTGAGCGCCGACGCCTCTAACTCATTATCTCGCTCAGGCCTATAAACACTAAAGGCATCATTCAGCGCTGCTATTTCGGAAACGGCAGCCACCCTGCCTTTTTCGGCACGAGCCAATTCATCAACTGTAGCGCTCAACTCACCCCTTATATCAACGACCTCCACTTCCTTTCGCCCAAGCTCAGCAATTAAAGAGGCCACCCACGGTTGAAGATCGGTGTTCTCGGCCATCACTCCCTTGCTCACCTCGATCTCATCATCCCTAGCCTTAAGAGCCGCCTCAAGTTCACTGCATCGACCTATGGCCCTTATCAACTCATCATCCCGCTCCTTCAGCTCTTCAACTTTCTGCGCCAACTCTTCCTCTTTCTGCTTAAGACCGTCATGAAATAGCTGAAAATCACTATCCTAAGTGAAGATATCGGCCGACACACGATGCTTGGTATGTTACTCTTTGTAATTGGACACCACCTTCTTAAAAATCGTCGTCCTCCGCTCATCCCTCCGGTCGCGCTCAATCTCCATAATAAGAGTCTGACATGAAAAGAAAAAATATAATCAACATAAGCAGATTACGCATGCAAAACAAAACCTAACCGGAAAATAAAGAACACTTACTCGTAAATCCATTCCATAAATACTCCACGATAACTCTTCATCGCTCATCGACTGAAGCGCCACATTCTCAGAGGCAGCGCACAAAGGGAGAAGGACGACACTGCCTGCTCAGAGTTTGCCAAATGATCGTAACCCACGGGAATGATTACATGACGGTTAGGACCTTCCTTCATCACCTCCACGCGGGTATTTCTCTCCAAAAAAGACTGCACATCTTCGGTATCGATGTCTGAGCCTGAACCGTCATCCTCGACGAGCACCGCCCTATCTCCTCCGGCCTCCGACGAAGGGCCACCTTCCGTGGCCCATGTGGGTTCCCCACCTTGGTATACCCCCTCGGCCCTAGGGGACCTTCCCACCTTAATAGCATCCTCCATAAAAATGGCTCATGCATCTAGCATAGGCAAGGATATCGCCCTCGAGGTAACAACCTTCCTCTTTTCGATGCTAGTGGCGACAGCCTTTTCGAGCTCCATCCTCCTCCTCTTTCTTAACAGTGACTCCTCACCCATTAGAATACTCATCCACAAGGTGGTAAGTAGGTTGGGAAGAGATCTCATCCCATACAGCAATATCTCCAGGAGGAGATTCCCCAGTTACAAAAAATTTTGTGATCTCCACGAGCGGACTCAGCCAAAGTAAACGGCATCCTTGCCGATGCAATAGCCTAGCTAAACGCTGGCATCAGAGCCTTCTTTTTGGAAGCAAATCGACCTGTCATCACAAAGGGGTCGTATCAATAAATGACGATAAACAACGGTAGGCCGAAACAAAAGTAACACTTACCAAATGGGATCTTCGGTCCAAAGCGTTTGTAGAAGGAACACGCAAGCCACCAAGTCTTCAATGCCGACAATGGGAAAGGGTGCACGCCTCTCAGCTAAAAATAGTAATAATAATACAAAGGAATGAAAATAAACGAAAATCAAAAAGGACGATAGAGGACAACAAGTGTATGACATCAAAACCTACGATTGTGATTCCACTGCTCGGGAAATCCATCAGGGTCCGACACTAAGTGCTCAGTTTTGATAAAAAAGTACTTGTGCCAAAACTTTCAGTTCGTCCTATCGTCCATTCCAACTACCATCCCCCGATCCCGCGATGCCGTAGGTGTATCAAGGTGCCTCTATAAAAACTTGGTAAAAACAAGTGTAATAGGTGGTAGACGTCAACTTCACAACCAGCCAACTCCACATACTTTGTCAGCATCAAGAAAGCTTTATACAAATACGGAAACAGTTATGCCGAGCAAACGGTGTAAAATCTATAGAATTCCGGCGCAAGTAGGAGAAGAGAGAGAGAGAGAGAGAGAGAGAGAGTATAACCTATCAAGAAAGGGTAAACATAAAAAGAACAGTACCCAGATCTATGGACCTCCGCGAGGTCGCTACCAGCTGGAACCATCTCGACGTAAGAAGAGATATGATATGCAGATCGAAGTTCAGCTATATAAGACGGTCCGGTCTCAGAGATTACCAAAATAGGAGAAGGAGCGGGTTCCTTGTGGAAGTCACTTTTGGACAAGGGATTTCTGGGAAGTATCTCCTCTACGGTAGGAAAACGCTCACCTTCTTCAACCACGAGATCCTCACCAACGGAAGGAGAAGATACCGATAACGGAGTAGCGTCGGAAACTTCCTCACAAATGCGAAGGGTTTGTGACATCTCAACGACGAAAATAATGCTACTAAACCTAAAGGAAGAGATGATGGCTGGGTAAGAAGGGAATAAACGGAATCGTAAAAAGAAAGATAATAAGAGGAACTTGCAAAGAAGATCAAAGGAAAACAATGTTCACGCAAGGAGGAGAATGGGGGAAACTTTTGAAAAAATGAAACTCTCTTCTACTTATAGGGCTGGATGGCGCCAGAATCGAAGTGAAGGATTTTCAATGGCACTAAAACCAAAGCGACAAGCACGCAGACGCTGTCTTGGGAAGATGCGCAATGATGACGTGTGTGGAAGTGACGTCACGTCGTGGTAAGCATGTTAATCAAGACTCCACCGGTTGTGTCATTCTTTCGATCTTGGTCAGCCCAGCATGATTCAATGGCCAAATTCTCTCCCGACGAAAACGAATGATGTCACTTATTGAGGACGTGCAGGGCCACGACCTCAACAAGCGGAGGGACTAACTGTATAGGTCCAAATTTGGCGATCACGTCAATGGACACGCAAGACAAAGGACATCGAGAGTAATAGTAGCATAGGTTCAGAAGTAGACGTAAAGAATATTCCTTCGGATATTCTCTGGGTTGTACTATTTAAGGCTTTTTGGGGAACATCTTTTATAAATAGGAAGAGATATGGAACAAAAAGGGCTCTGCCTTTTTGAATTAGAACATATTGTAAAGGTTGACAAAAGAATATACGAAGAAGTTGTCTTGTTCATTGATTCATTTTTGTACGTGTTACTCATCCTTTATCCATAAATCT
This sequence comes from Nicotiana glauca, assembly GCA_026770625.1. Classification (NCBI taxonomy): domain Eukaryota; kingdom Viridiplantae; phylum Streptophyta; class Magnoliopsida; order Solanales; family Solanaceae; genus Nicotiana; species Nicotiana glauca. The sequence continues at coordinate 61,414 of MU777659.1, forward strand.
CAAGATTTCATACCTTGAAAAAACCCCGACTTTTTCCGCATTGCCGTCAAAGAAAAGGAGCAAGATCCTTTCTCATCCCTTATCGTTATTAGCAATTATTACTCATTTATGATATCATATTTATTGTCAATCATAATATATTAAATTCGTTATTTAATGCTCCTTAACTCTACTCGAGATATAAATGCTCTATTTTATTCGATTTAGAATTTATCAAGTTGAACTAAAATTTACTCTCTCTCGCTTATCCCAAATTTGTTTAGCATTTATTTGTTCAAACAATTGTCATACAAAAATTGATTGAGTGGATTGATGATAGTGACGTTTTGTTTTCCTTGTGTGGACTAGATATTGAATCAGGTACATGGCCTTTGCTTGTGATTCGGTATAGTACAAAATAATAGATATAATCCGAGAGAAAGACCTCTACTTCCCCTGTTTTATAAAGATTGGTACTATTTTTTTATTATTCTATTTTAAAACGATTGACGGGTAACCTTAGTATAACTGATAAATTTACTGTCATGTGACCAGGAGGTCAAGGGTTCGTGCCGTGGAAACAGCCCTTTATAAAAATGCGCAGGTAAAAACTGCGTACAATAGATCCTTGTGATCGGGTCCTTCTCCGGACCCGCACATAGCGGAAGCTAAGCACCGAGCTGCCCTTTATTTTGTTTTAAAAGATTGACATCTTTCAATATTTCCTTAATAAAAAGCACACAAATGTTATGGTCAGTTTCAGATCACAAGTTCCAAAAGTTTTACCGTCACACAAATACTATGACTTATTTAATACTACATATCTCAAAAGTCTTATCTTCTTTATTAAAATTTGTGCAAAATCAAATTAAGATAATTTTTTTGAAACGGAGTATGAATGTGTTATAAGAACTTATGACAGTATGAACTGCTCTTTCTATTATGGCATCGCCAAGAAGTAGAATTCTACAAAGTTCCCTAAATAGAAAAGCTTCGGTCCTTCGGATATTTCCATAGTTGGATAGTACCTTTACTCATTTCTTTTAAATGAGCTTCGTATTTAATTTATTTCCCCTCTTTTTCACTAGCACTAATTAAGCAAGCAACACAAGCATAATAACCTTTTTATTATCCAAAACAAGCATCTATAAAATCCAAACAGGGGAACCAACACAAGGTATTGTATCCTAGCAAGTTAGAACTTGGCGTAGGATTAAAAATTCATCCGTCTGATTCCATGGATAATGAGTCTGCTGCTTTATCTGTCTTCAGTTAAATGCCAGGCTCGTGTCTCTGGCAAGATTTTAATCCGTGATGTGCGCCTAACTGACACATCAACTATTGCACTCTTCCACTTCTTTAAAGTGGAAGATCAATTTTCTTATCCTAATAAATTGGACTTCCACTCCAAATACTCCATAAAAAGAAAAACGAAACACTCAAATGAGAAGTGCTTGACTTGCATATGTTCATAGACCCCCATAATAGAATATTAATATTAGTATGTCTATTTAAGAGTGACTATACTACTAACCTCTACGCATGCCAAGTCATTTTTAGTTCTAAGACAGCAAAAATAGGATTTGAGCAAGGCATGGAAATGCCAATTTATAATGAGTTTGGCCTATCCCAAACAACAACTTCCTGTTGCTTTCCTGCCTTCTACAACAATAACTTATCTCACTACACATGTTTAATCCATCCTATAGATCTACGCTACAACAGATAGCTCATCAATTCCATGAAGTAGGATATATCTTAATCTGTGTAATAATCTGTTTTAAGTAAGATCAAATTATCGTCTTCCCATGTTATACAAGGCAAGCTGCACTTCTCTCAACTTGTTGCCTCTCGAGTATAAGTCACGGCGTTCCACTAGGAAGCTCCATGGCCATTGCAGCCTCAATGCTGCTCTCTCTGAATCTCTTTTCTTTTATAAATTAACCTCAGAGTTCCGCATAAGATGAAGGAAAATGCCATACATATATCAAGAAAATGTTAGCTAACCCTTCCTGTCTGATCAATCAGTGTACCCACCTGCTCTCCACATAACGCTCTTGATATATTTCCAGGCCCATGAAGATTGAAAATAACAACTGCAAGAAGAACGAAGCATGTCAAGAACGTTTAATCTTCAGATTGGAACTAAACACATTTCCATGAAGTAACATAGCTGATGAAAGAATGATATAGGGGCAAATATTCTATAGGATAATGCTGGTGATGATAGAGCCATACCAGGAATTGCATTCTCCTCACATAATGTAACAGCCATCAAATCCAATGGGGAAGCACCTCCGGAAACCAGCTCCCTAAAGGAAATATGCTCAGCAGCAATATTACTATTTCGGGAGTCACAAACATCGACACCTTCTACATTAGTACCCTTGAGTAGTGCATCGGCATGAACTGGAGAAGGAAAACTTTAATCATTAACCACTCTAAATAGTAAAAACAGAGATTTCGAGTGTAACATTTCATACTTTCAGAAGCTCTGAGTGCTGCAGCTGTATCTGTAGAGAAGAGCGGATTCCCTGTGCCAGCTCCAATACCACCAAAGATCACAACTCTACCTTTTTCAAGATGCCGCATAGCCCGTTGCCTACTGTATGGCTCAGCAAGCTCAGGCATGGAAAATGCACTTTGCACACGAGTCTGCACACCCAACTTCTCTAGTGCCGACTGCAGCAGTATCGAGTTCATCATAGTTGCCATCATTCTGCAGAAGATTAGGAAATCATAGGTACAATTAGTTCATTACAGAACGAACGGGAAATACCATTACTGCCTGGAAAGTGAGAGCAAGCTCTCACATTCAGTGGACTAGACCAACTTTCCTGTCAACACAACCTAGCTTATGGTTCCAATAATCCAATCAAAAGGATAAAGAACTTGACTGCAACTCAAGCTCTTCCTACCTTCTTCATGTCCCCTCCCCCAAACTCCTGTTAAACCTTACTCACAACCACATTCCCATCCACCTACAAAATCCGATCCCCTCCCCCTGCAACTTGCCACCATGTCCTGAAAACCACCATTCCCCCACCCCATGCAAGCAATGGGTCAGCAGTCATTTGCATGGGACAGAGCCATAAAGGTGAGGCTGCAACAGGAACTAGCAAGTATCTTGGGGGGGGGGGGGGGGGGGG